>CM053275.1:72400151-72473596 GCA_028583415.1 Protea cynaroides
TTATTTGAGTTAGGATAATAACGATTCCTCCCTGAGATCGACCCGTTACTGCACGATACCGTGCACTTGCGGTTACATACATATTTAATTCACATCAACTGGTATGGAAGAAATTGATGAACAATGCCTTTCTCATTTTCGTTTGCGGGTTGCAAAGTGATATTCAAGATAAAATGGGAGTAACCAGCATCCTAAGTCTCAACAACTGTTTCAAGAAAGCCATTGAGACAAAGGATCCCGTCACAACATCCCTGCGACCTCCCTCTATTTATAGTGATCAACGTCGGCAGCCTGTGAAGGTGAAGTACCCCTAGACCTGCCACCATTGTTGACAACAAAGGAAAGGCCCCAATGAATTCCCCCAATACTGACCAATGCTATCACTGTAGAGTCACTGAGCATTATGCAAAGTTCTGCCCACAACGAGGTAAATCCAATTCCACCATAGCCATTGTGGAGGCCAGCCCCAACACACAAATTTGTGATTTGCAACCTACTGCAGGCTGTGCAGAAAACAGCTATGAGGGAGATTATGAAGCACTAGCCAAGCATGATTCCGAACCCACGTACAATGTACACGTGGCTAGCCATCTTCTAGTCGCTGAAACCAAAGGTGAGGATTGGCGTCGTCACTGTATTTTTTTATACATTAATGACTAGCGGTCAGAATACCTCACAAGCTATGTCGATAGTGGGAATTGTGTCAATGTCATTTCACAGGCCTTTATTCTTAATGGGCACCTGTAAACTGAACCACACTGAACAAGGAGACATTGGAGGTTAACCAACATTGTTTGGTGCCCTTAAAATTGGGCGAGTATGAAAAAACCGTGTGGTGTGATATAATTCCCATGGTTCTCACTACTGTTCTAACCTGCCATGCGACCTCACGTACAAGCAGCCCAACAGAAGCGTCAGCGTCTACTCCAATCCTTCAAATCCACACAGGCAGCATCTCACATTCCTAAAGCTAATCAGCAACACCCTGTTGCCCACTGAGCAGCAGACAAGGGTGTTCTCGTTCTCTCCCACCGAGAGTTCCTCCATGATAGCAAGGATACCGGCCTAGTTCTGGCCCTTATATCAATGGTGACGGCAACTATCGTCCCCTTGGATCAGCTGCCCTCGGTAAAGGCCTTATTATCTGATTTTTCTGATATCATTCCGGCCAAGCTTCTAGATGAGCTGCCCCCCATGCGAAACATCCAGCATGATATTAATCTGGAACCCGGTTCGTAACTACCAAATCTCCCCACTTATCATCTCAGTCCAGGTGAGCATGCAAAACACCAAGTCTATGAGCTCCTCAAGAAAGGTTTCATCACCACAAGTATGAGCCCTTGTGTGATAACCGTTCTCCCCACCCCAAAAAAAGGAAAGATCATGGTGGATGTGTATCGATAATTGTGCCATCAATAAAATCACTGTCAAGTACCGCTTCCCGATACCGCGTCTCGATGATATGTTGGACATGTTACATGGTGTCACCACTTTTTCCAAAATTGATCTTTGCAGCGGGTATCATCAAGTCCGTATCCACCCCAGTGATGAATGGAAGACAGCTTTTAAGACCAAAGACAGCCTCTACGAATGGAGTGTCATGCCTTTCGGTGTTTTTAATGCCCCAAGCACTTTTATACGCTTTATGACTCAGGTATTACAGCCATTTATCAGAAAGTTCCTTGTGGTATAATTTGATGATATCCTCACATACATTCATGCCCACACTAAGCATATCAAGCACCTACACCAAGTTCTCTGCCTATTACGCGTGGTAAAACTTTATGTGAACTTAAAAAAATGCTCCTTCATGCTGCCGAAGGTTGTCTTTCTTGGATTCATAATTTCTTCCAAGGGTGTGGAAGCAGATCCTGAAAAGATTCGAAGTGTGACAAGTTGGCCCTCCTGAGCACTCTCACGGAGGTCCGAAGTTTTCACGGATTGGCTTCTTTTTACCGTCGTTTCATTTGAAACTTCAGTGTTATTATGGCACCCATCATTGAGTGCATGAAATGGGGCAAAGGTCATTTTCAATGGAACCTGCTGCTACTAATGCGTTTAATCTGATCAAACACAAAATGACAGAAGCAACCGTGTTACGGCTTCCGGATTTTGATCAAATCTTTGAGGTTGCTACTGATGCGTCTCATATCGGTATTGGCGGTGTTCTCCCCCAAGCCAATCACTGATTGCCTATTACAGTGAGAAAATGAATGATGCAAAAGAGCGCTATTCAGCCAATGATACGGAGTTATATGCCATGGTCCAAATCTTGAAGCACTGGTGTCCCTAATTCATTGGTAAGGAGTTCGTACTATATTCTGATCACGAGGCTCTCAAATACCTCCATTCTCAAAGGACCATCAGCAATCGTCACGCCAAGTGGACGGCCTTCGTCTTTGTCCTTGGCTACAAAGCCAAAAAGGAAAATTAGGTCGCCGAAGCTTTAAGTCGAACGGCCCTCGTCCTCAACAAGCTCATGGCTCACATTTCCAGCGTTGATTTTATCAAAGCCGAGTATTCCTCGCATCTTGAGTTCTCTAGCATTTATTCCCGACTTCAACAAGGAGACACTGATCCTAAAAAATCCTTACAGGATGAGTTCTTGTTCTTCAGCACTCGCCTATGCATCCTTGGTAACTCCCTTCGCCATTACCTTGTGCATGAACTCCACGATGGCGGTATATGGGGCCATTTTGGAGCAACCAAGACACTCTCACTCGTTGCCGACCTCTATTTTAGGCCCCATCTTCAGTGCAAAGTACAGCACGTCATTCAGCAATGTAGCATTTGTCATCTCACCGAAGGGACCAAGCAAAATGTCGGTCTCTATTCTCCTTTACCACACCCTCCGTCCCTTGGTTATACATCAGCATGGATTTCATCTTTGGCATTCCGCCTACTCAAGAGCGACATGATTCCATCCTTGTCGTAGTGGATTGGTTCTCCCAGATGGCTCATTTCATCCCAAGCCGCAAGACCTTTGATGCAAGCCATATTGCCAAGTTATTCTTTTGCGAAATTGTGTGCCTCCATGGCCTTCCGAAAACCATCGTTTCCGATTGGGATGTCCAGTTCATCAGTTACTTCTAAAAAACTCTCTTGTTGAAGACATACCAAGCTTTAACTCTCCTCGGCATTTCATCCCCAAACTGACGGCCAGACTGAGGTTGTCAATAGGAGTCTTACTCCGTTGTTTGGTTCATGACCATTCTATCCTGGCCCTCTGTTCTTGACATCGCTGAGTTTGCCTATAACAGTTCGATGAACCATACAACGGGACGCACCCCCTTTGAAATCATCCTCAGTTTCCAACCTCGTCGCCCAATCAACTTGGTTCCTCTCCCATCGGCGGCCCGAATCAGCATTGAAACCGATGAATTTATTCGTCATCTTACTGACATAAAATATGACGTCCGTCGGCATATTGCTGTTAGTACCATAGTTGTCAAGGCGTCGCCTAGGCGCCCAGGCTGCCTTGGGTCGCCTTGGAAAATTGGGCGCCTTGGTCGCCTAGGCGCCCAGTCAGGCCTCCATCGCCTTGGTTCGCCTTGACGCCTTGACAACTATGGTTAGTACCGACTCCTACAAGCTTGCTGCCAATCGTCATCGCTGCTATGTGGAATTCCAACCCGGCGATCTGGTTCTGGTCCGCATCGCCCCCGAACGTCTCCCTCCCGGGGCCAACCACAAACTTCGCCCATGAAAGATGGGCCCTTCCAAGGTCCTACGACGTATTGGCCCTAATGCCTACCTACTGG
This sequence comes from Protea cynaroides, assembly GCA_028583415.1. Taxonomy (NCBI): domain Eukaryota; kingdom Viridiplantae; phylum Streptophyta; class Magnoliopsida; order Proteales; family Proteaceae; genus Protea; species Protea cynaroides. The sequence continues at coordinate 72,403,913 of CM053275.1, forward strand.
AATTGCCCCATCACATGCAGATCAGCAATGTGTTCAACGTGGCTGATTTCACATTCTATCCAGGGCATCATTCGGCCGATGACGATGTCGAGCTGGCAGTTATCCTTCTTCACTTTGTTGCGCCTGTCGCGGATGTCGTCGACTCCATCATCAACGATAAAATCGTCCTAACCCAAGGTGGTTGATGCAGATCAAGAGTTGGGCTTGGCCCAATTAAGAGCAACCAACCAGACCTACTCCAGTCCAAAAGCAAGAGCCGAGATCTCTTTTTTACTGCCGATTATAGAGCATTCCGCCAGTTCTATATTTTTTAGTTAGGAGTATATTTTGTTTCCTAATTAGTTAGTGATGCTATTTAGTTTCCTAAAGTGTAGGTAGGTTAGTTTAGGAAGTTTCAATTACTTGAAGACTAAGATTTTCCTTAAATTTAGTTTCCTAGAAGTTTTGTAAACTTTCCTATTTTCTAGTTTTAGGAATTTTCTTATTATTTTGTTAGAAACTTCCTACATTATAAAAGGAGTTTATTTTTCTATTTTTCAGTTAATTATCTTTCCAAATTGATGTAATTTTTCAAACTATAAATAAAAGGAAGAAGGGTTGGCGACAGTAGAGTGAGTTGGCCAGAGTTTAATATTATTTTCTAGTTGAGTCTCACAACCAGTGAGACTCAACCGAAACTCCTATTTTGTTCATTCCCGTTTTCAAATAATAGTGGTTTTTCGAAAATTCATAACTTCTTCATCCATGGTTGGATCACCTTCAAATTTGGGTATGTTATCAAGCACATCCTAGAGTACTTCCCCTCCAAGTTTGAAGACCTTCCAACGGCTGAATCTCAAGATAAGTGAGTTTTTCTATAATTTTATAATTCTAGTTTGCTAAAATACCTGTTTGCTACCTTCGGGAAAGATTGGTTTCAATCCTACCCATTAGATCAAGCTCATCTTCTGAGATATTGTTCCTCATATCCTAAGGATCAAGGATCCCAATTTTTGAAGCATTCTTATAGACAGATTTGAAGTTGTGGAATTATTTGTTCAATTTCAATTACTCTTGTTTATTAAATTTGGGTTTGGACTAAATTAAGATCCTATGGCAAAGAGGGCTTGTTAATTTGAGATGTCTTGACCATCTTTGCCATCAGTGGTAGTGTTCATTCCTTCCTTGTTCAGTGGAAGGGCCAACTTGATTGTACCTAGATCTCTGCGGAGGATTTCCACCGCCTCATCCCAACCTTTATGCCCATTACATGTCAGTTTTACATTTGTAGGAGTCGAATGTTCATAAGCCGGGGGAGTTGATGTGGATCAACACATGGGCATCAAATACACTCGCAAGAAGCAGATGACTCATGCCTGAGCTGGCCCGGTTCTCATGGAATGTTTTAACTTGGAAGCTTTTTCAAATGAAAGTCTCAAGAAAGGAAGAAGTTCTCTCAAATGGAAACCTCAAGAATGGAAAAGGTGCAAATAAGAGCAAGTAGTATTTCATTTTAGAAATTATCATTATGGTAGATAACTTTGTTATCCGGTTACCAAGTTAATGCTCGGTTGCCAAGTAAATAATTACCATCCTTAGTATTTCCTTTGTTAGTTTTGTTACCAAAGGGAAGCTCATGTTAGAGCCCTATTTAAACGTTGTAAGGCCTTAGCCAAAGTAAGTTGAAATTAATAAGAATTGAGTATTGCTAGTACATTGGTACTGCTGTGCATTGGGTGAGATACCCTTGGCCTGATATCGGCCTCATTACTTTTGTTCACTCACTCCCGTCCTCCTAAAGCTACCATCCTTAGCGATCTCGTGCAAACCAATATTGGACATCTATCCTTATTGGCTTCATATCACACTGGCTTGGAACACTGAACTTCAGGGATTGGAGGCCTTCTCTTGATGGAGGAGAGTAATTTATGCAATGTCCAAATGGATTGATCAGACAATCCCCAGTTCAATCCATTCCATTCTGGATCAATCAGATCCAGCCAATGGATACGAGAATCTGTGGGTTTCCAGCTGATCTGTACTTCGGGTTTAGGTGTTCATGCTTAAAAAAGATGAAGCCCTTTGCTTCTGTGTGTGCATGAACAAACCAAGGGAAGCTTGTCAATTTAGTTCTTGAGGATGACAGTTCTTGAGGATGACACTTCTTAATGTTTTTCAGCTGTGTAGTGGGCAAGACAAGGGCTCTATGAAGTTCTCTCATATCATCAAATAAATCTGGGACTTGGTTTCCTCTTTAAGTCTCCCATTCTCATTCATTCCAGAATCAGCTAACAAGAAGGAAGAACAATAGAATTTTCATTATGGTCTTTATGGATCAGTTCTTATTCCTTGTACTGTGATGTGGACCTTCTATAATAACTTCTCCTTCTCCCCTCTTTCTTTGTGAAATAATATTCCAGCATCTTTAAAACAAAAAATGGTAGGGCAAAAAAAATCACAGCAATCCTGTAGTTGTATTCCTGAAGCAAAAGTAAAGAATAGGAGAAATAAAAAGCTTGGCAAAGGTCAATAATCTAATAATTAAATCACTAACTCCAAGTAGTTCATTAGTGAAATTAGACCTCCAGCAGGTTCATTACTGATCCTATCTCTCTTCACAAATATAGCTCCTTTATTTTTTCAAAATTTCCCATCCCCCTTTTTTGGTGGAAAGGGTGTTCAATATGTTAGCAAGAAAAACCAATGAAAACAAGAAATATGCACCATTTTAGCATATAATTTGCTTACCCAACAAAACAGCAACTTGTGTTTTAAATCTTTCATAAGAAAATCAACTACACCGTCCACATTTTTCCTGCAAGAGAGTTAACAACTGTAAGACATGATCATGAAAATCTGGATTATAGGTTGAAGACAAAAAAACACGCAGCCAAGCAAAAGTTGAAGAGTACTTATGTCTTGATGACCAGACACCCACATCAAACCTCTCAAAGCAGAACTTCAGGAACTCATCACAATATGCCCTTTTGAAAACTGAAACAAGAGAAGAGAAAAACTCTGTTATAACCAAGCAAATAAGGTGGAACCACTATATTCAAATTAATAAAAAACCCAAGTTTCAAAGCCAATACTTACGTGACTTTTTACCAATTTTCTTGTCCACTTTGAACCCCTTAGGAGAAACAGATACAATATCTACAAGTAGGCCATTCAGATCAAGAATAAGAAGCTTTTTCCTGGTACTACAAGGTGATCTTTCTTCTAAACGAGGTAACTTCTCCAGAAGGTTGTCTTTCTTACTGATGGCACCAACTGAAATATCATCCTCCATCACAGAAACATTACAAGAAGAAATCATTTCCTCCCTCTTCAATTCAGTTATGGACACTTCCAGATTTTCTTCAGTGAGAACATGGCATCTGTCTGTAACTTTATCCAACTGGACCGACTCATTTATGATCTCCTTGTTTTTCTGTTCTAGCTGCTTCGGGAAAGGGTTATAAGGGGAGTCATGAAGAGCATGGTGCACCTTTTTCTTCTTTTTAACTCCCTTTCCTGGTGCAGGACTCTTGTATGCACCATTAGCAGAAAACTCACCAACAGAAATGTTCTTAACAGATTGTAATTGGGTGTTCAGGCCTCCCTCACATGACTCAGATGAGTTATATTTTCCCTGCCTCAGATGGAGCAAAATATGAGCGACAGAATCCATGTTGTTTGCGGTTTCCAAAGAAGATTTTTCCACTTTGTCACAGTAAGTCAAAAATTCTTCCACACTTGGTTTCCCAGAAAATTCATTATCCTGTACTGTAATCTGGAGTTTGTTTAGCTCATCTTCATTTTCATTTAGAAGATTTTCCTCAGTTGTCTTCAACATGGACATATCTTCCACTTTAAGAACACCACTTCCATCAACAGTTCCATTCACCTGCTTCACATGGATACTCCCCTCATTTCTTTCCAACACAAGTGTATGGTCTGAACAATTAACAGAGACATCTCTGAATGGACTGTTTTCTACAACCATCAACATGTTCGCAGATCCAGCTAAGTTATCTATTTCTGACTTGCTCTCTGACCAGCTGTGTAACTTATTTGGCAACTCTTCAAAGTTTCTTTCCTCAGAAATACCATGCTCCCCAACAGATTTCTGGGCCTCATTCAACTCATCCCCATTTTCCCTATTCTTTTTGTTGTTTCCCAACTCATTTTTCGATGAATGTAAATTATCTGAACAACTTACAGAGACCTCTCCTGAACTGTTATGTGCAGTTTGCATCACATGGGCTGGCTCTGCAGTACTAGCTGAGGAGCATAAGAACCTTTTCTTCTTTCTTTTTCTCCTTTTTTCCTTCCCATTATTTATTGAACTACTCTGAGCCAGCTTGTCATTCTTCTTCAAATCAGTATCTACACTCTCTAACACCACTAGGTTCAAAGCATTGCCCATGGACACTTCATGATTCACTTTTACAAGATGCTCTATATTTTTTAGATCTTGGTCATAAGGGTTGCCACTCTCAATAAGCTCTTGTAGAGGTTCATTAATTTCCGCAGGCTGGCTCTGCAGTACTAGCTGAGGAGCATAACTTACGGAGACCTCTCCTGAACTGTTATGTGCAGTTTGCTTCACATAGGCTGGCTCGGTAGTACCAGGTGAGGAGCATAACAACCTTTTCTTCTTTCTTTTTCTCCTTTTTTCCTTTCCATTTATTGCACTAGTCTCAGCGAGCTTGTCATTCTTCTTCAAATCAGTATCTACACTCTCTAACACCACTAGGTTCAAAGTATTGCCCATTGACACTTCATGATTCACTATTTCAAGATGCTCTATATTTTTTAGATCTTGGTCATAAGGGTTGCCACTCTCAATAAGCTCTTGTAGAGGTTCATTAATTTCCACAGTTTTGCTCTTCTTTTTCATCCTCCTCTCGTTTTTCTGCCTTGAACTTCCTTCAGCATTATTTTCTGTTGTTTGGATATCCATTTCTATGTTCCTAATTGGTGCCTTCATAGTAACATCATCTACCTTGGAGATCACCTTATTCTCATTCAAGGATTCTTTTATCTTCCACTTCTTGTCCATGTTAATTTCTACATTCTCTAACTCTTTTCCATATTGCTCACACGGGTTAACACCCTCTAACAGCCTTTTTTCAGAACTATTATTTTCCAACGCTTTACACTTCTTGTCCTTCCTCTTCTTTTTCCAACTTGAACTCCCGACAGTGCTCTTCTCTGCTGTTTGCAAAGCCATCTTTATGCTTTCATTGACCAGTGATCTTAAATAAAGATCATCTGCATTGGAGATATCCATATTCTCATTCAAGACATGTCTACTCTTCTTTTCCTGTACTGTGTTTATTTCAACATCCTCCAATTCTCTCATATCTTGCTCATCCAGGTTACCATCCTCAAGCAGCCTTTGTACAGGACTGTTACTTTCCACAACTTTATGCTTCTTTTTTTTCCTCTTCCTTTTCCTACCTGAACTCCCTTCAGTATTGTTCTCTGCAGTTTGCAAAGCCATTTCCATGCTTTGATTGACCGGTGACTTCAGAGAAAGATAATCAATGTCAGAGAACTCCAAATTCTCATCCACAGATTTTTTTCTCATCTTCTCCTTCATGATGTTGATTTCCATATCCTTCAGTTTTTTTTGAACTTGCTCATTGAGGCTACCAACCTCTGGCAGCTTTTGTACAGGACTATTATTTGCCACATCTTTATGCTTCTTTTTCCTCCTCTTCTTTCCCCGACTTGAACCCTCTTCAATGTTGTTATCTGCTGTTTGTAAACACATTTCTATGTTTCCATTGACCGGTTTCTTCAGAGCAAGATCCTCACTGTTAGAGACCTCAAAATTCTCATCCACCGACTGTTTTCTGCTCTTCTGCTTTTCTGTTTTGATTATCACATCCTCTATATCTTTTAGAACTCGCTCACCGAGGATACCAACCTCCCGCAGCTCTTGTAAAGGACTATTATTTTCCACAGCTTTATGTTTCTTTTTCTTCCTCTTATTTTTTCGACAAGAAATCCACTCAGTTTTGTTCACTGTTGTTTGCAACTGCATATCCGTTTCTATGTTTCCATTGAAAGGTGCTTTCAGAGCAAGATCATCAGTGAATCGCTCACCCAGGTTACCAACCTTTGGCAGCTTTTCTGCAAGACTATTAGTTTCCGCGATTTTATGGTTCTTTTTCTTCCTCTTATTTTTCACACATGAACTCCGCTCAGTGTTGTTCCCTAATGTTTGCAAAGCTGATTCAATGTTTGCATTAACGGGTGCCTTCAGAGCAAGAATAAAAGCATTAGAAATTTTCAAATTCTCATCCAATGACTGTTTTCTCTTCTTCTCGTTTTCTATGTTGATGTCCATATCCTCCAATTTCTCCTTCAAGTCCCTCTCACTGTATAAACAAAAAGTATGTTTCCTCTTTTCCCCTTTCTTCTTCTGCTTCCGTGCTACTTCATTTGACCCTGAAATATCATGTAAGCTTTCATAAAAGAATGAAACCCTATAGTGAAGAAATAGTAAGCTCTACATCCACCGTCACCAAACCTTGTCGAACAACACCCTTCTTTTAATTAGCGACGGAACAACATACATGACTCTTCATTCACTCGGTCTAGTTTGAACAAATGCAGTACGGAAAAACAACATCATGCTCATTCAGATAAAAGTAGAGGGTTTGGGAGAGAAGAATTAACTACTCACCTGACTAGAAGTTAAGCAACAAACAATGGTAAACAAGCTGGGCCAGAAAAAGCTACGCAATAAGCCAAAATATAAGGGGGGAAGAGGGCATATATCTTATGACTCAAGCCTTATAATGGAATGGTATGCTGTAAAATGTACTAGCAGAAGTAGCATAGGTTCTACAATGTTAAATCTCATACAAGTGAAAACATAAGAAAGGACACCCAAAGGATATCAAAAATCAGATTACCACAATTGGGGGTGTTTTTTTTTTTTTTTTTTTTTTTTGGGGGGGGGGGGCGCAAGAGAAAAGAAAAGCAAAAGCATTATCTTAAAGCATGCCTGACAAGGCAACACTGCTTTTGGATTTATGTAGACCCTCTCTCGGAAAGCTACATGAGCTTCACAAAAGATATGCAAAAATTTAGAGGCTTAAATTTTTTTGAGAAACACCAGCAAAAGAATTCAAAAAACTGTAGCTGTTAATGAGGGCATGGTTTATAAAGGCCAGATCATCACTAAATTGGCAACAAAACAATTCAAGCGTGCAACACACAATTTTACTTGGTTATAAAAACATAATTGCACTGTACCTGCTCCCTTTCCATTCCTTAAAAATTTAACTTCACAATAGTTCTTTTTGAATCGTGGAAATTTGTGTGGCTCATTCTGCCCTGATGATGATTTATCATATAACAGTGGAAAACTTAAAATCTACTTTGACATAACCGAATAACAAAATAAACTATTTTCTTTCTTTTATTGGTACTCCAAAACAAAGTAAAGAATAACTACAAAAGTTGTTTTCCACGAGAGAATACTAATTTAGATTGAAAATTTCCAAACCAAAAGTACATAAATGAAAATATTTAACTTCATCCATCCACTACATGGATCGAAACACACCCATCCCAAAAACAAAACAAAACAACAAAACACAGAGCAATTTAATCATTGTGTTTCCCCAACAGTACTTCAACAGATTGAAATGCCTAGTTCTTACGATCCAAAAACAATCAAATAATAATCATGATACGAAAGAAGCATAAATACCTGGGACAGTAGCAAACAATGAACAAACTAAAGTTCCAAATTCAGCTAAGATAACAGCAGAAATCAGCGGCTGCTTATGCTCGATATAAGCACTAACAGAAAACAATTTGAGCAAACAATCAAACTCGGGCCAAAAAAAAAAGTTCACGAGAGACAATAATATAAATTCCAGTAAAAGAACACAAATGATAAAACAAATCCTCTTAAAAAATGACCCTCCAATGCGAGAATAATAAATGTCTAAAAACTGAACTAAATCTAAAGTAAAAGGAAAAAAAAAAAAAAAGGAGGGAAATTAGATTTTCAGTTCTTCGGATATACCTAATGTAAGGGTTTCACCTGTTTACGTCATTGAAGGAGATTTACATCCGTACAAGAGCGACGACTCTTACTTACCAAACCCCCCCCCCAAAAAAAAAAAAAAAATAATCTTCCATTTCCTCAGAGATAAGGGGGTAGAAAAATTTTTGCCCTTTTATTGTTCACCACGGTCCACGACCTTTCGGATTCCATAACGTCAATCTCGCTAAGGGACTATCATGCTCTCTGCCTGAGGGTGTTTTTTTTTTTTTTTTTTTTTTTGGTATGATCTGAGAGTTAGACGGTTTTGAACAGAAAACCGTCCACCGAAATGGAAACCGAGTAGTCAGGCTCTCTTTGTATGATAATGTATTTGTTTAGGGTTGTTATTCATAAGAAGGATGGTTAGGTTTGAAAAACATAACAAAATGGGAAAAATTAATAAACAATGAACAATAAATTAGATATTTCATTTTTTTATTAGGGAAATTTAATCAACACTTCCTTGACGATTCCCTTACTACACAAAACTATCTTCTCTTGACAAAAGTTACACTAACTACCCCTAAAAGAATGTTTTATAACAGAATAGTCCACACCATTAGGTTGTGGGCGTTAAAAGCTAACGGGAGAAAAAAAATCTTGTTAAGACAATAATGCCCCTGATTAAAAAATTAATTAAATACCTTTTAGTGTAAATAACAAAAAGGTATTAAAAATTCGACATTTTGCATTCTTCTCAATTTGTACGTTCTTTTCGGTTTTGGGTTCTCCAATGAAGAGGGTTATCTACAATCGACATTCTACAAGAGCTTTCGGGTTCTTCTCCAACTAAAAATTCCTATAAGAGCTTCTGGGTCCTCCAATAAAGTGCTATTCCACTCGCTACTCATCTGGGCCTCAATAGCACAACTTGACTCTTAACAGAAACAATGTGTGATACTTCAATCACCTTGTAATATATACTTCACCATACAATGAGAAAGGGGATTTTTACCAAAAAAAAAAAAAAGGGGGGGGGGGATTCACATCGTCTCCTCCCAGTGATTCTGGGAGGACGCGGCAACCTATCTTGGATGGCCACCACGTGGCTCTTGGGTGAATCCGAGACCCACGTCTGAGTCGACACCCCTTGTCGGCTCGGTTTGTCGGCTAGGTGTCGGCTCAAACATGGGTCCGTCAAGGTCTGAAGTGTCTGAGCCGTAGAAGGTGGCGAAGAAGTCCTTCGTTCACTTCCATTGATTGCTTTGGCAGGCGACTTGCTTAAAAAATGAAGCCCATTTCTTTGTAAGCACTTTGGGCGAAGGTTTCTCGATCCTCTCTCTGATGCGGATCCGGGGGGGGGAAGCAGTTCACTCTACATAGCCTCATCATATGGACGTAGTTTCTATCACTCTGGAGAGTTTCAATTGAATCGAAGGATTAAACGCTAAAAAAAGGGGAGATTTGTTGAGGGGTTCTTTTTTATTTGAGAAAAAAGGTGGAGGGGGGGTTGCAGAAACAGAGAAGAAGAGAGAGGTTAAACATGCAAAAAAAGCCTTCTAAACCTTGAAGACGACAAAGGCGAACGATTAGATCTAGAGAAGGGATGTGAATTGGAGAATCAAAACAAGAGTAAGGTAGAGAAATTGAAGCTTTTCGTTGTCCATTAATGGAGATTATGTTGCTTTCTTTCACCTGGTTGTGGAAAAGGGTAAACAAAAGCACTGGAATTCATTCTAAGAGGTGTGATAAAATTCTCAAAAACACTGTGAAGTTATACGGAGAATGACTTTTCATGTCAGTCCAAAACATTTGGATTTCTTTTTCAAGGACGGATTCGGAGATGAGGTCCGAATGCAGAGAGCCATCGTTTACCTGTCTTTTTATTTAGACCAAGTGAACTCATTTAGGGACAAGAACCCTAACTCTGAATGTAAGACCCACACTTAATAATCTTTATTACTGTAAATCTTCCCACCATATAGGCACCGGAGCAGGAGGAGCTAGGGCTAAATGTTTCTAATTTTATCTAGGTTAGTGCACACACCCCCTTGATTGCTTAGGTTTATGAATAAGTTGAGGTAGATGTTTATAGGAGTCAATCATGGGGGTTACATATTTAACTGGATTTTCCTTTGCTGAGCAGATTAGCATAATTAAGCCTAACCAAAAGCATCAACATCGAAAGGAGTGTGCTTCTGAATTCACTTCTTCCGGTATGCTCGGGATCTGCTTTATAAACCCATTAGAGCACTATAAATGGTTGGGATGAGCTCCAATTCATCCCAACTGCTGCATTCATGAGTTGGAAGTTTCATTGGAGGTTTGGGACCTCTCCACCTCTAATGGCTCAATCCTCTTCTCTTTTTCAACCCCCTACCACCATTGGTGGGTGGTTGTGCATTGGAGGAGACCATCGAACTCATACCCACAACAAGTAAATATCCATTGAATGAGCTTTTAATGAATGGGGATGGTAGCTTGTATGATGTGTATGGCGAGTGAGACCTTGGGGTGATATTCCCAACACTCATTGTTGAGTCCTTAACCTTGGGGAAAGAAACCTCAAGAAGAATCTTGGTAAAACCCCTCTTGGATTGCAAACAGACAGTGACCGAAAGCAGACTCGGAAGATGTTACTTCCAGATATACTTCCGGTCACCTAGTGCGTTTATAAGGAAGTCTCTGTGTTGTATCAAAGGAAGTTACAGGAACCATTACTTCTGGATCTACTCATTCTGATTAGTGTAACCCATCAGCCTATAGAAGCCCATAAGCTAGGATCGAAAGCAAGGTGTTTCCGGGTCAACCAACTGAAGAACCGAAAGTAGTTACCAGAAGATTTACTCGAAAGATATAACTTTTGGGTGTCCTTCCATTCATCGCATGGTATTTCACAGACAGCTCTTTGTGGCATATGGGAAGAAGTATGACCTGAAGCAATACTTCAGGGTCACTTCTTCCAGTGGGGATCCGAAACTCTATTTTGAGTGTTGGGTGTGTTCCATACACAGTGGCTAAACCCTTAGGCTTTTATTAAGTGGTGTATAAGGGTTTTCCGAGATAGTTTGAATCCTTGTTAAGTATAACCCGAGTCAAACACTAATTCATTGCAAACTAATAAGTAAATCTCTGCAGGGATATGGGGAAGGTTTTCAAGTGTCTTCTCTGGCTGGCCATTGTTCATTTCTAAGTGAGGGATTTGGAGCCTTATCTATTTTTTAGGTTTCGTTCATATCATGCATTAACATTTACATTGAACTATGCATTTCACATGTAAGACCCGTGTCAATCTAACCCGGTCTTATCACCTTGAACCAGGTTTACCCATCATGGTCGAGTCAAATGGACCAAGGGCGTGAAGGAGATCGAGATCCCAGGTATCAAATCGACCCTAAAACACTTAATTTAAGGGGAGGGTCGCATACCCAGCCAAGGAGGGTCGGACCCCCCAAAACAGAAAGTCAGACCCTCAGTTTTGAAGGGAGGGTCGGACAACTTAAAAACCTAGGGTCGACGGGATCATCGACCCTCCCATCGACCCTCAGTTGTCGCTGAAACTGAAATTAGGAAATTTCTTAATTTTCGATTGGATTCTTTCCTAATCTAAAAGGGACTTATTTTAGGATGTTCCTACTCTATTTAAAGGACGTCCCTAAACCTCTTTCACTCCTTTTACAACCCTAATTGAATTGAGAGAAAGAGAAGAGAAGGAAAAGAAGAAGAAGAGAAACAAGGTAAAGAAGAAAGCCAAAACAAGAAGAGTTGCAGAGAAGGAGTAATCTTCTCAGGTATGGATAATAATTCCATGAGTTTCTACAGACCTTAGATTAGATAATGAAGAGAGTGTGATCTCGGTGAAACCCAAACCATCAACCCATGGTTAGGTTTTCATAGAAAACCATGGGAGATTACATGAAAGCTATCTAGGTGGATTATTCATGGTTCGAGACCATGGAATGAATATTGAATGGACTGTAGGAGAAAGCCATAGGACCCCAAACACGAAGGATGGACTAAAAAGAGGGAAATTGACAAAGTACATCGAGGGTCGCACAGAGGGTCGATGACCATCCGACCCTAGGTGATCTTGAGTATCGACCCTCAGTGTTCAGGAAGTCCAGATTTGGGAAGGTCGCACCCAGGGTCGATCATGACTCCGACCCTACCTCCGACCCTCAGTTAACATAATGGTTTTTAAATTTCAAATAAATTTTAATTAAATTTTATCGACTTTGTTAGGTCTTCTAGCAATATAATAACAATATAAAGGTGATTTTAAAGCTTGGAAAAGTATCTATTAGCAAGCTAAGGTGAGGAAACGGAACTCTAAACTAATTGGTTAATAACAAACTGTTTTCTATTTTCTTGAATCCAATGCCATGCTTGATTCTGTGCGAATATGTTTGTAATGTGCATACAACATGTCATCCAATATTTCTATTATTTGTTCATGCATATTTATTTTGTTGTTTATAACATGATGATGATGATGATGATAGGAATAGGCATGTGATTGTATGTGTGTGGTTGGTGTACTTGATGCGAGCAAGTATCAGGGGAGGTGTGATGAGAACGTCAATAAACATTAACCTTTGGCGGGTCTCAGCACTTTAGCTCTATCTCTAACTCAAGTTTTGTGCATTAGCATCGTCGTATCGTCATTACTTTAGCAGAACTATTATGTCGTAGAGTATCAGGGGAGGTGGTCTCGGTCCTTGTAGTCTCTGACTCTACCGGGGGGCCTTAGCTCTATCTCTATGAACATTCTGAGGGATGCTGGGGTGAGGCCTTGGATACACTGTTTGGCATTAGGATTGGTTAGTTGTGAGCCTAGTTTGCAAACCCTCTCCAGTAGGGGCTTACGTGTTGGTATGACACTATATAACAATAAACGTTAACCTTTGTTATATAATGTTCATGATTAGGGTGGATGGGGACGACAATAAACGTTAACCTTTGGGCGGACTTCCACACCCTGTGTATAGAGGCGGGGTCAATAAACTTTAACCTTTGACCACCCAACCTTTCTATTGTGCATTGCAAACTTTAAACCAGACCAAAGATATAAATTGATTGCATGCATATGTACTGTTGAATTGTTTTATTTGCTCACTGAGCCATGATGTGTGCTCACCCCTCGACGTCGAATATTTTTAGTTGATGATGCAGGTTTGACAGTTGAAGATTATATGAATGCTCCAGCGTATGGGAACGTAGCGGCTATGGAGGTTGAAGCTGAAGTGGATACACATGACTACTCTTGCGAGTGCAACTCATGTGTATTCGATTAGATATTTTCTTAGGTTTCTTTACTTAGATTTATTATGGACATGTATTTGATAATTATTTATGTCTCAGTTGATACAGAATAATTTTCTATTTAAATATTAATATCACCGTAGATTCTCAGTTCATTTTATTATAAGACTTCCGCTATTGTGTATTTACTCTGATTATGATTATGGATGTATGGGGTTCAGATAACACGGATATAGCCTACTCGAGATTCTGGTTGAACCATTGGCTTGTTAGCGGTTCATCACACCATTCTGAATAGTACGAAATTGGGGTGTGACAACTTGGTATCAGAGCATCTCAGGCCTTGTCCGCTGAATTAACATACATTCAAGACAATTGTGAACTGAGATAGGATAAAAGTAAAAACAGTAATATTGACACACTATAAGCACAAGTAATGGTTGAAACCGAATTAAAAAGAGAATAATGCACCTATTAAAGGGGAAACAAGTTTACATACAATGAGAGAGAAACAAAACGTATATACATAACTAAAGCAGAGTACGGTCCACAACCCGGACAGTTACTCTGTAGTACAAGAAAAATAAATACAATCAAGAAGCTGGAGGTGAAGGAGGAGGCGGTGCCTTACGATCTCTGTCATAGTCCTCAGCATAGACTCTAGTCAACTAGGCTATCTGAGTCTGGGTCGTCTGTAGACTAGCTGTGAGATCGGCTACCCTCCGATCAGTCGCACGCTGAACCTCTATGAGCTCTCCCATCCGTGTGTCTGATATGTCCTGAGCGGCTAACAGCTCATCCACTCTCACATGCTGAGCGTCTAGTAACTCCTCCATCCTCAGATCAGATCTGCGCTGAGCCTCCCTGATCTCATGCAACATCTCCATCATGTCAGAAGGTGGGGGTGAAGGACCAGCCGCATGAGAAGGATCAGTCTCAGGTGCAGGATCCGCCCCAGAAGAAGTACCAACTCCAGCCGCATGTGTAGGGGAAGGCGGTGGTATCGAGTCGACATCCATATACATACGGTCGTCATCATCGACAGGATCCACATGAGCTCTAGTAGCGACAGCAACGGCCTCAGCGTCAGCCATCTCGATGCAAGTGTGAGGGCGCACCATCTCGTTCCTCTCCTCGTCACTAACTTGGGCATCCTGCATACCCATCTTGCAGATAGCCTCCCAATCTAGAGGCGACGAGAAGGTCTTCTCTTGAATCTTCTCATATACTAAGTCAACCCCCAAGCGGGTTAGTAGAACAGTAATCATACGTCCATAGGGTAGATTACCCCTATGACCGGACAATGTAACACTAATCATGGTCCGCATGATGATGTAGGAAAGGCAGACTGGCTGTCTAGTGCAGATACTATATATCAGAAACTGGGTCAGCTGAGAAACCCTCTCGTAGTGCCCACTCTGCGGAATCAGATTATGCTGGATAATCTTGCAGAAGACCCGTGGAGCTGGACGCATGTAACAAGCTCTCATCTGCCAGCGATCAGGTCATAGCAGCTGATTGTCGATCTCTGCCCTCATTTCCATGGAAACAAACTGGGGCTCTCTAGGCGCACAGTAAACCATGGGGCCATCATAAGGAATGCCCAGTAGGTCGGCCAGTTGCCGATAGTCAAATGAGATATTCACCCCTTTGAGGTAGCTGGTGATGCGCAACTCTTGACCCCTCTCGACATCATTGTAATTCCCCACCACCTGGAGGTTACAATAAAACTGCCGCACCAAATCCGGGCAGGTGCAAGCGTCGTAAGTAATGACAGGGAGCCACCCCATATCACCAAATGCTCTCTCCACATTGAACAGGGCTAGCTCAACCAAGTTCACCATACGACCACCCTCCACCTTCTTACGAGGATAGTGAGCATACTGTGTCTCGGCTTCGTTGGAGTGGAAGCGAAGGGGATCATGAACTCTGGGTACCTTGGTACGAGCCATGGTATCTGCAAATAAGAAAGAAAAAGGGAGATAAGGAGTTAATAGGATAAAAATCCAAAATTTAATATTTTAATGACGTAAGTTGGCCAAAAACCTCACTTTTCACCCATACACGTGGGCAGGAGGACTTACGTAGGTTCCAACATATCCTACAACACTCACACAGTAGGAAAATTGGAACTAATGAAGTCCAATTTGAAGGAATTTCAAGAAATCAAAAATTTCGACAATTAGGGCAAAAAGGGCAAATAATCAAGTTTCTCGATAACCAACCGATGAAACTCAAAAAATTTTGAGGGCTTTCGTTCCTCGAGACACCAATAACAAAAGCCCACAATAAAAATCAAATTTTTATGGTTGGAAAAAGTTTAATTTGAAAGATACAAGTTAAATGGACAAAAACCTAGAAAAGAAAACCTAAAAACAGGGGAAAATGAGAAAGCATACCTGTAGAGATGATGTGGACGTCGAAACCCGGATCCAAACTGACCAAAATAGTGGAGTGGCACTGTCGAAACTCAGAGGGGAGAGACGAGTCAAAACGGGAGGGAAAATTACAAAGAATGAACTCAGAATCGGATCTTATAAATCTGATTTTTGGTCTGAGGGTCGGACAATTCGACTAGATTCATCGACCCTCGGATCGACCCTCGGATCGACCCTCGGCTCTCGGGAATCTGACAGAAAACTAAGGGTCAGATACTGAGGGTCGGATACCCATCGACCCTCAGCTCTCGGGAAGAACAGGTCATTCCCAGGGTATAATACTAAGGGTCGGACATACCATCGACCCTGCATAGAAAAGACAGTATTTTTCACATAATAATCTGAAAATTTTAAAATTTTACATCGGTTAGCGTGCATACATGAAGTATAAATGATTGTCTCACCTATTTTGATGATTTTCAGGCACCACCAATCTCAGAAGACAAACATGTCTAGACGTAGAGTGACCAGACAGAGTCGGAATGCAGTTTCACCACCACCACCTGTAGAGGAGACCAGTCAGGAAAATGTATATGTACAAGGAAATCCAAACAAGGCAAATCCTACCAACATGCCACCTCTACCCCCGGAGTTAGCAACTGTGGTAATGAATCTAGCACAACAAATGCAACACGCACAGGCTCAAATGCAAGTTGCAATGGGGATTATGTTCTAGGTCGCACATGCTACACCCATGCAGACCGGACAAGCTAGTGCAGCACCGGTGGGTAACCACCCAACACCTCAACCACCAACTGCATAGATTCCAGTACCAGGTCCGGAAGCAGCTCAGGGTAACTATCAGTATCCACCACCTATGTTTGGGGCATACCCCCAAAATCAGATGGATCACTCTCGACTGGTTGAGAGATTTTTGAAGATGAAGCCCAGGGAATTTAACGGTAAACCGTCTGATCTGTTATGGCCAGCACACTGGATCGACGAGATGGAGAGAAACTTTCTTATGATGACTATTACAGAGGAAGAAAAGGTATTATGTGCCACCTTCATGCTCAAAGGCGATGCACATCATTGGTGGAAATCTACCCGGGCCTATCTATTGACCAAGCACGCCCTATTGACTTAGGCTATATACAAAGAAGCTTTCTTTGAGAAGTATTTTCCACGAAGCTTCAGAGATTCTATGGAGAAGGAGTTCCTGAGTTTATATAAGGGACAAATGTCAGTGGATGCATATCAACAGCGTTACGAAGAGCTGTTTTTCTTTGCACCACTCAGTATGCAAGAAGAGGACACAAAAACTTGTAGGTTTGTCACAGGACTGAGAGGAAGCATCAGAGAGCACGTTCTGGGCTTGGAAAAGAAGGTATACAATGAAGCTGTCCAAATCGCTCGAGTTATAGAATCGAGCCAGAAGGAGAGTTATTTCACACATTACAGAGGTATAACAAGGCCAGTTGGAAATACTTACAACGGGGGGACCAACAAGACATTTAAACCCTTCCGTGCTCAAGGCTTTACTGCTGCAACCAGGACTACTCCAAAGCCAAATTCTGAAGGCCCGAAATGTTATAACTGTAACCAGCCGGGACATATGGCAAGGGAGTGCCCTAAGCCCAAGAAACAGTTACATCAGGGACGGGTATATGCTATTACATCTGAGGATGTTGCCGCATCACCCGATGTGGTCACAGGTATGACTGAAACCTTTTAAAGTTGTAATTACATTGTATGAGTATGTAGACTAAGTAAAATAAATCACAGGTATCGTACCTACAAATGGCGTACTCGCCAGAGTACTCTTTGATTCAGAAGCTACTCATTCCTTTGTATCTGTGTCATTCGGAAAGAAGATAAATTTACCCATCAAAACATTAGACTACAAAATACTTGTACGGTCACCAATGGGGTTAGAAGTGGAATTAGAGAAAGGTTATGGACCATGTCCAGTTCTCATTGGCGAGAAAACCTTAGAAGCAACTTTGATACAACTTGAGATGGCAGACTTTGACGTCATCTTGGGAATGGACTGGTTAGCTCGGCATTCTGCAAACCTATTATGCACAAAAAAGAAGCTAACATTTAAAGACAAAGAAGGAGCAGAATTTAGTTTTGCGGGAAACTTCCCCGTAGACACAAGCTCATACTCTCAGCACTAAAGGCTGAGAGGTGCCTTGAGAAGGGGGCAGTCGGGTATCTAGTATCAGTGGTCGACCTAACCAAGGAAGCACCACGAATAGAAGATATTGATGTAGTGTGGGACTATCCCGACGTATTTTCAGAGGAACTACCAGGATTACCACCCGACTGAGCCACAGAGTTTGTGATAGATCTTATACCTGGAGCCGCAACAGTATCAAAAGCACCTTATAGAATGGCTCCTACTGAACTGAATGAACTGAAAGTACAACTACAAGAACTACTGGACAAGGGTTATATTCGACCCAGTATATCACCATGGGGAGCGCCGGTATTATTTGTGAAAAAGAAGGACGGTAGCGTTCGATTATGCATCGACTACCGGGAGCTGAACAAACTGACAATCAAGAATCGATATCCACTACCTCGAATCGATGACTTGTTCGATCAGTTGCAAGGAGCAAAAGTATTTTCTAAGATCGATCTTCGATCAGGCTATCATCAGTTGAAGATTAAAGAAGGTGATATTCCTAAGACAGCATTCAAGACCAGATATGGACATTATGAGTTCTTGGTCATGTCTTTTGGATTAACAAACGCACCAGCAACTTTCATGGAACTTATGAACCGGGTCTTCCACGATATGTTGGATACGTCGGTTATAGTATTTATTGATGATATATTGGTATACTCCAAGGACAAGGAAACCCATATCAAGAACCTAAACGTTGCCCTCCAGCGTTTAAGGAAAGAGAAGTTATATGCCAAATTTACCAAGTGCGAGTTTTGGCTAAGTGAAGTCGCCTTCCTAGGCCATGTAGTATCCGCTGAAGGAATTAAAGTGGACCCCAACAAGATCGAGGCTATTGTAAAGTGGGAAGCACCAAAGAGCGTTGTAGAAATTAGAAGTTTTCTGGGTCTCGCTGGTTATTATCGGAGATTTGTGGAAGACTATTCCCGTATTGCCGTACCTCTCACCAGTTTGACTAAGAAAGGTGAAAGTTTGTGTGGATGGATAAATGTGAGAAAAGCTTCCAGACATTGAAGACCAGATTGATATCTGCTCCGATTTTGACTATTCCTATTCCAGGACAGACATTTACCTTATACACGGATGCGTCAGGACTGGGATTAGGATGTGTGCTTATGCAAGGAGATCAAGTAATTGCTTATGCCTCGAGACAGTTGAAGATACATGAGAAAAATTATTCCAGTCATGATTTGGAGTTAGCGGCAGTAGTACATGCTGTCAAGATATGGAGACATTACCTATACGGAGAGAAATTCCAGATTAAGTCAGACCATAAAAGTCTTACTTATTTATTTAATCAGAAGGAATTGAATATGAGACAAAGAAGATGGTTGGAACTACTGAAAGACTATAATTGTGATATCCAGTATCATCCGGAAAAAGCGAATGTTGTAGCAGATGCGTTAAGCAGAAAGACAATGATAAAATCGCAAGAAGAGGTTAGTACAACTGCAGCAATGTGTACTACCGAAATGGTATTCAATCACGGCAATGAGCAGTATGTGATAGATACAGCGGATGGATCAGCCAACCAAGGGTTTATTCATCAATTTTCAAATATGTTTGCAGTATTGAAGATTATACCGGATATAATGGATGAAGTGAAGACAGCTGTCAAATCAGATCCTTATCTGAGAACAGTACAAGAAGATATCGAGAAAGGTAGAACTAACCCTGAGTTCACCTTGGACGAAGAAAAAGTACTGAAATACAAAGGAAGAATATGTGTACCCGAAACAGAAAGTGTAGACATTAGACACCGACTGATGAAAGAAGCCCATACTACCATCTATTCGATACATCCTGGAAGTACAAAAATGTATTATGATCTAAAGAAACTATATTGGTGGAGAGGAATGAAAACAGATGTAGCTAAGTTCGTGTCTCAATGCCTAAATTGTCAGAAAAAGTAAAGGCTGAACGACAAAGACCTGCAGGACTGTTACAGCCGTTACCGGAACCCGCATGGAAATGGGACTGCATCACTATGGACTTCATCACGGCATTACCACTGACTCTTCGAGTAGTTGACGCAGTTTGGGTGATTGTAGATCGTCTGACTAAAACAGCTCGCTTCATACCTATACGACCTCAGTATACACTAGAAAGGTTAGCAAAGTTGTATGTGGATAATATTGTTTGATTACATGGTGTACCAGAGAGCATTGTGTCCGATAGAGATCCACGATTTGCTTCCAAGTTTTGGGAAGGATTGCAAAAGGCTATGGGTACAACATTGAAGTTCAGTACTGCGTTCCACCCACAGACAGATGGACAATCAGAGCGTACAATCCAGATTCTAGAAGATATGCTATGGGCATGTGTAATTTACTTCAAGGGATCATGGGATGAAAGACTACCACTGATCGAGTTCGCTTATAACAATAGCTATCAGGCTACTATACAGATGTCACCTTATGAAGCACTGTATGGCAGGAAGTGTCGAACTCCTTTGTTTTGGAATGAAGTTGAAGAACGTAGTATTGTTGGACCGAAATTTGTTGAAGAGACTTGTCGAGTGGTCGACATTATCAAGGAAAGAGTAAGAACAACTCAGAACCGTCAGAAGCAATATGCAGATACTCGACGCAGAGATCTGGAGTTCGCCGTGGGTGATAAAGTATTCTTGAAAGTATCGCCAATGCGAGGATTGAAAAGGTTTGGACAGAAAGGGAAACTAAGTCCAAGATATGTCGGGCCGTATGAAATTCTAGCTAAGTGGCTTATCAGTTAGCACTACCACCATCTATGTCAAATGTGCATGACGTATTTCACATTTCCCTATTGAAGAAGTATGTCAAGGATCCAACGCACGTTTTGACAGTAGATTTACCGGAATTGATTGATGATTTGACATTCGAAGTAACACCAACTGAAATCACCAGTCGAAAGGTTCAACGTCTATGCAACCGAGACATTTATTATGTTAAGGTCACATGGAAAAGTAGAGACATGGAAGAAATTACATGGGGAAGAAGAAAATGCTATGCGGAAGCAATACCCTCACTTATTTGATTTAGAAGGTACGTACAATTTCGAGGACGAAATTTTTATATAAGTAGGGGGGTTGTAAGACCCGTGTCAATCTAACCCGGTCTTATCACCTTGAACCAGGTTTACCCATCATGGTCGAGTCAAATGGACCAAGGGCGTGAAGGAGATCGAGATCCCAGGTATCAAATCGACCTTAAAACACTTAATTTAAGGGGAGGGTCGCATACCCAGCCAAGGAGGGTCGGACCCCCCAAAACAGAAAGTCTGACCCTCAGTTTTGAAGGGAGGGTCGGACAACTTAGAAACCTAGGGTCGACGGGATCATCGACCCTCCCATCGACCCTCAGTTGTCGCCGAAACTGAAATTAGGAAATTTCCTAATTTTTGATTGAGATTATTTCCTAATCTCAAAGGGACTTATTTTAGGATGTTCCTACTCTATTTAAAGGACGTCCCTATGCCTCTTTCACTCCTTTTACAACCCTAATTGAATTGAGAGAAAGAGAAGAGAAGGAAGAGAAGAAGAAGAGAAACAATGTAGAGAAGAAAGCCAAAACAAGAAGAGTTGTAGAGAAGGAATAATCTTCTCAGGTATGGATAATAATTCCATGAGTTTCCATAGACCTTAGATTAGATAATGAAGAGAGTGTGATCTCGGCGAAACCCAAACCATCAACCCATGGTTAGGTTTCCATAGAAAACCATGGGAAATTACTTGAAAGCTATCTAGGTGGATTATTCATGGTTCTAG
Organism: Protea cynaroides; assembly: GCA_028583415.1. NCBI lineage: Eukaryota > Viridiplantae > Streptophyta > Magnoliopsida > Proteales > Proteaceae > Protea > Protea cynaroides. Next base: position 72,425,467 of record CM053275.1, read on the forward strand.
ACCATGGAATGAATGTTGAATGGACTGTAGGAGAAAGCCATAGGACCCCAAACACGAAGGATGGACTAAAAAGAGAGAAATTGGCAAAGTACACCGAGGGTCGCACAGAGGGTCGATGACCATCCGACCCTAGGTGATCCTGAGTATCGACCCTCAATGTTCGGGAAGTCCAGATTGGGGAGGGTCGCACCCAGGATCGATCATGACTTCGACCCTACCTCCGACCCTCAGTTAACAGAATGATTTTTAAATTCCGAATAAATTCTAATTAAAATTTATCGACTTTGTTAGGTCTTCTACCAATATAATAACAATATAAAGGTGATTCTAAAGCTTGGAAAAGTATCTATTAGCAAGCTAAGGTGAGAACTAACAGAAATAAGCAGAAATCAGTTCTTACGATCCAAAAACAATCAAATAATAATCATGATACGAAAGAAGCATAAATACCTGGGACAGTAGCATACAATGAACAAACTAAAGTTCCAAATTCAGCTAAGGTAACCACAGAAATCAGCGGCTGCTTTTGCTCGATTTAAGCACTAACAGAAAACAATTTGAGCAAACAATCAAACTCGGGCCAAAAAAAAAAGTTCACGAGAGACAATAATATAAATTCCAATAAAAGAACACAAATGATAAAACAAATCCTCTTAATAAATGATCCTCCAATGCGAGAATAATAAATGACTAAAAACAGAACTAAATCTAAAGTAAAAGGAAAAAAAAAGAAGGAGGGAAATTAGATTTTTAGTTCTTCGGATATACCTAATGATAGGGTTTCACCTGTATACGTCATTGAAGGAGATTTACATCCGTACAAGAGCGACGACTCTTACTTACCAACCCCCCCCCCCCTAAAAAAAAAAAGATCTTCCATTTCCTCAGAGATAAGGGGGTAGAAATTTTTTGCCCTTTTATTGTTCACCACGGTCCACGACCTTTCAGATTCCATAACGTCAATCTCGCTAAGGGACTATCATGCTCTCTGCCTGAGGTTTTTTTTTTTTTTTTTGGTATGATCTGAGAGTTAGACGGTTTTGAACAGAAAACCGTCCACCGAAATGGAAACCGAGTAGTCAAGCTCTCTTTGTATGATAATGTATTTGTTTAAGGTTGTTATTCATAACAAGGATGGTTAGGTTTGAAAAACATAACAAAATGGGAAAAATTAATAGAAAATGAACAATAAATTAGATATTTCATTTTTTTATTAAGGAAATTTAATTAACACCCCCTTGACGATTCCCTTACTACACAAAACTATCTTCTCTTGACAAAAGTTACACTGACTACCCCTAAAAGAATGTTTTATAACAGAATAGTCCACACCATTAGGTTGTGGGCGTTAAAAGCTAACGGGAGAAAAAAATTATTGTTAAGGCAATAATGACCCTGATTAAAAAATTAATTAAATACCTTTTAGGGTAAATAACAAAAAGGTATTAAAAATTCGACATTTTGCATTCTTCTCAATTTGTACGTTCTTTTCGGTTTTGGGTTCTCCAACGAAGAGGGTTATCTACAATCGACATTCTACAAGAGCTTTCGGGTTCTTCTCCAACTAAAAATTCCTATAAGAGCTTCTGGGTCCTCCAATAAAGTGCTATTCCACTCGCTACTCATCTGGGCCTCAATAGCACAACTTGACTCTTAACAGAAACAATGTGTGATACTTCAATCACCTTGTAATATATACTTCACCATACAATGAGAAAGGGAATTTTTACCAAAAAAAAGGGGGGATTCACATCGTCTCCTCCCAGTGGTTCTGGGAGGACGCAGCAACCTATCTTGGATGGCCGCCACGTGGCTCTTGGGTGAATCCGAGACCCACGTCTGAGTCGACACCCCTTGTCGGCTCGGTTTGTCGGCTGGGTGTCGGCTCGGACATGGGTCTCGGATTCACCGAGAGCCACGTGGCGGCCATCCAAGGTAGGTTGCCACTGTCCTCCCAAAACCACTGGGAGGACAGGAAGCAGATCCGGGGGGGGGGGGGAAGCAGTTCACTCTTCATAGCCTCATCATATGGATGTAGTTTCTATCACTCTGGAGAGTTTCAATTGAATCGAAGGATTAAGCGCTAAAAAAAGGGGAGATTTGTTGAAGGGTTCTTTTTTATTTGAGAAAAAAGGTGGAGGGGGGGTTGCAGAAACAGAGAAGAAGATAGTGGTTAAACATGCAAAAAAAGCCTTCTAAACCTTGAAGACGACAAAGGCGAACGATTAGATCTAGAGAAGGGATGTGAATTGGAGAATCAAAACAAGAGTAAGGTAGAGAAATTGAAGCTTTTCGTTGTCCATTAATGGAGATTATGTTGCTTTCTTTCACCTGGTTGTGGAAAAGGGTAAGCAAAAGTATTGGAATTCATTCTAAGAGGTGTGATAAAATTCTCAAAAACACTGTGAAGTTATACGGAGAATGACTTTTCATGTCAGTCCAAAACATTTGGATTTCTTTTTCAAGGACGGATTCGGAGATGAGGTCCGAATGCAGAGAGCCATCGTTTACCTGTCTTTTTATTTAGACCAAGTGAACTCATTTAGGGACAAGAACCTTAACTCTGAATGTAAGACCCACACTTAATAATCCTTATTACTGCAAATCTTCCTACCATATAGGCACCGGAGCAGGAGGAGCTAGGGCTAAATGTTTCTAATTTTATCTAGGTGAGTGCACACACCCCCTTGATTGCTTAGGTTTATGAATAAGTTGAGGTAGACGTTTATAGGAGTCAATCATGGGGGTTACATATTTAACTGGATTTTCCTTTGCAGAGCAGATTAGCATAATTAAGCCTAACCGAAAGCATCAACATCGAAAGAAGTGTGCTTCTGAATTCACTTCTTCCGGTATGCTCGAGATGTGCTTTATAAACCCATTAGAGCACTATAAATGGTTGGGATGAGCTCTAATTCGTCCCAACTGCTGCATTCATGAGTTGGAAGTTTCATTGGAGGTTTGGGACCTCTCCACCTCTAATCGCTCAATCCTCTTCTCTTTTTCAACCCCCTACCACCATTGGTGGGTGGTTGTGCATTGGAGGAGACCATCGAACTCATACCCACAACAAGTAAATATCCATTGAATGAGATTTTAATGAATGGGGATGGTAGCTTGTATGATGTGTATGGCGAGTGAGACCTTGGGGTGATATTCCCAACACTCATTGTTGAGTCCTTAACCTTGGGGAAAGAAACCTCAAGAAGAATCTTGGTAAAACCCCTCTTGGAATGCAAACAGACAGTAACCGAAAGCAGACTCGGAAGATGTTACTTCCAGATATACTTTTGGTCACCTGGTTCGTTCATAAGGAAGTCTCTGTGTTGTATCAAAGGAAGTTACAGGAACCATTACTTCTGGATCTACTCATTCTGATTAGTGTAACCCATCAGCCTATAGAAGCCCATAAGCTAGGATCGAAAGCAAGGTGTTTCCGGGTCAACCAACTGAAGAACCGAAAGTAGTTACCAGAAGATTTACTCGGAAGATATAACTTTCGGGTGTCCTTCCATTCATCGCATGGTATTTCACAGACAGCTCTTTGTGGCATATGGGAAGAAGTATGACCTGAAGCAATACTTTAGGGTCACTTCTTCCAGTGGGGATCTGAAACTCTATTTTGAGTGTTGGGTGTGTTCCATACACAGTGGCTAAACCCTTAGGCTTTTATTAAGGGGTGTATAAGGGTTTTCCGAGATAGTTTGAATCCTTGTTATGTATAAGCCGAGTCAAACACTAATTCATTGCAAACTAATAAGTAAATCTCTGCAGGGATATGGGGAAGGTTTTCAAGTGTCTTCTCTGTCTGGCCGTTGTTCATTTCTAAGTGAGGGATCGGAGCCTTATCTATTTTTTAGGTTTCGTTCATATCATGCATTAACATTTATATTGAACTATGCATTTCACATGTAAGACCTGTGTCAATCTAACCCGGTGTTATCACCTTGAACCAGGTTTACCCATCATGGTCGAGTCAAATGGACCAAGGGCGTGAAGGAGATCGAGATCCCAGGTATCAAATCGACCTTAAAACACTTAATTTAAGGGGAGGGTCGCATACCCAGCCAAGGAGGGTCGGACCCCCCAAAACAGAAAGTCTGACCCTCAGTTTTGAAGGGAGGGTCGGACAACTTAGAAACCTAGGGTCGACGGGATCATCGACCCTCCCATCGACCCTCAGTTGTCGCCGAAACTGAAATTAGGAAATTTCTTAATTTTCGATTGGGATTCTTTCCTAATCTCAAATGGACTTATTTTAGGATGTTCTACTCTATTTAAAGGACGTCCCTAAGCCTCTTTCACTACTTTTACAACCCTAATTGAATTGAGAGAATGAGAAGAGAAGGAAAAGAAGAAGAAGAGAAACAAGGTGGAGAAGAAAGCCAAAACAAGAAGAGTTGCAAAGAAGGAGTAATCTTCTCAGGTATGGTTAATAATTCCATGTGTTTCTACAGACCTTAGATTAGATAATGAAGAGAGTGTGATCTCGGCGAAACCCAAACCATCAACCCATGGTTAGGTTTTCATAGAAAACCATGGGAGATTACATGAAAGCTATCTAGGTGGATTATTCATGGTTCTAGACCATGGAATGAATGTTGAATGGACTGTAGGAGAAAGCCATAGGACCCCAAACACGAAGGATGGACTAAAAAGAGGGAAATTGACAAAGTACACCGAGGGTCGCACAGAGGGTCGATGACCATCCGACCCTAGGTGATCTTGAGTATCGACCCTCAGTGTTCGGGAAGTCCAGATTGGGGAAGGTCGCACCCAGGGTCGATCATGACTCCGACCCTACCTCCGACCCTCAGTTAACATAATGGTTTTTAAATTCCAAATAAATTCTAATTAAATTTTATCGACTTTGTTAGGTTTTCAAGCAATATAATAACAATATAAAGGTGATTCTAAAGCTTGAAAAAGTATCTATTAACAAGCTAAGGTGAGAAAACAGAACTCTAAACTAATTGGTTAATGACAAACTATTTTCTATTTTCTTGAGTCCAATGCCATGCTTGATTCTGTGCGAATATATTTGTAATGTGCATACAACATGTCATTTAATATTTCTATTATTTATTCATGCATATTTACTTTGTTGTTTATAACATGATGATGATGATGATGATAGGAATAGGCATGTGATTGTATGTGTGTGGTTGGTGTACTTGAAGCGAGCGAGTATCAGGGGAGGTGTGATGAGAACGTCAATAAACATTAACCTTTGACGGGTCTCAGCACTTTAGCTCTATCTCTAACTCAAGTCTTGTGCATTAGCATCGTCGTATCGCCATTACTTTAGCAGAACTATTATGTCGTAGAGTATTAGGGGAGGTGGTCTCGGTCCTTGTAGTCTCTGACTCTACCGGGGGGCCTTAGCTCTATCTCTATGGACATTCTGAGGGATGCTGGGGTGAGGCCTTGGATACACTGTTTGGCATTATGATTGGTTAGTTGCGAGCCCAGTTTGCAAGCCCTCGCCAGCAGGGGCTTACGTGTTGATATGACACTATATAGCAATAAACGTTACCTTTGTCATATAATGTTCATGATTAGGGTGGATGGGGACGACAATAAATGTTAACCTTTGGGGGGACTTCCACACCCTGTGTTTAGAGGCGGGGTCAATAAACGTTAACCTTTGACCACCCAACCTTTCTATTGCGCATTGCAAACTTTAAACCAGACCAAAGATATGAAATCATTGCATGCATATGTACTGTTGCATTATTTTATTTGCTCACTGAGCCCTGATGTGTGCTCACCCCTCGACGTCGAATATTTTTAGTTGATGATGCAGGTTTCACAGTTGAAGATTATATGAATGCTCCAGCGTACGGGAACGTAGCGACTATGGAGGTTGAAGCTGAAGTGGATACACATGACTCCTCTTGCGAGTGCAACTCATGTGTATTCGATTAGATATTTTCTTAGGTTTCTTTATTTAGATTTATTATGGACATGTATTTGATATTTATTTATGTCTCAGTTGATACAGAATAATTTTCTATTTAAATATTAATATCACCGTAGATTCTCAGTTCATTTTATTATAAGACTTCCGCTATTGTGTATTTACTCTGATTATGATTATGGATGTATGGGGTTCAGATAACACGGATATAGCCTACTCGAGATCCTGGTTGAACCGTTGGTTTGTTAGCGGTTCATCACACCATTCTGAATAGTGCGGAATTGGGGTGTGACATCACTTGTCATGTTATGAACTGTATTGTATAAGCATGCATTGTTGCATATATATATGAATGATGTTGAATGTTGTATATGATTGTGATTGTGACTTAAACGGAGCATGAGGATCGAGGTACATGAATTGTGACTGCCATTCGGGTTAGTGGATAATTATCCTGGCGAAACTACGATGCCCAAGGGATGGGGTCATGAATCTTAGCAGGGATGTTGTCCGACTAATATTCTAGTAAAGGATATGATGCCCGAGGTACTAGGGTTGGGAGTCCTAGTTGGGGTACAATCCATATAAATGTAAACTTACTTGCCATATAGATTACCATGGTTAGTAGTATATGTTGATCCCAATGACTACGACCCTTTCCAAAAAGGGGTAGGCGTACTGGCATAGGCTCATTCCCCTCGGTTACTAACATCCTAGTAGGATGGATGGGGTAGTGGGTACTGGTACTGGGTACACCCTAAATGAGTAGACCTTAAAGGCCAGTAGACCTCGAAAGTCAATAGCCCTAGTTGCCTTGTTATTGATGGTCGTTGGGGTGTGGGCTTGTGGTCTATGAGCCAATGATATCATCGGGGTAATAAAATTCCACCAAGCGAAGATGGATTGTGGTTGAAGTTATGGCTGGTGATGGACACAAGCAAATTGGTGACCCCAATGAGCGAAAGCCCCGAAGTCTCTAGGCCAGGCACCCAATTGATGGGCAAGTTTAAGTAAGGGTTATGGTTTTTGCATAAGGCAAGCATAGTGCCTTGGGTGACCAAACGACTTGGTACGACCATTGCCACAACCTCTGTATACAGTGCAGCCGTTGGGAACTTTTGTAAGACCCGCACTCCGTGAACCCGATCTAAACCTTGATTTCATGTCGTAACGGGTCTTTCGATCATCACCGGGCTAGACGGGACGAGCGGATGACAAATAGGTACGAAATCGGAACAAAGACGGTCAAATAATCATTATTTTATGTTGACCAGTCGATGGTACCGGTCTACATACCGGTCGACCGGTCAACTCTGCACAGTTGACTACGGAGATTCGGAATTGGATCTCTGTGGGTCCCACTTTCCTAAACCCTAATACCTGGACCTTCCTAATCCTAATTGGGTTACTAAACCCTAATCCTAGCCTATATAAACACCTCTAAACCTCCTCAAATCCTTTCCATTATTCTTCACAAACCCTAGAAAGGAGAAGGAGGTTGGAGAAGGAGAAGAAGCTAGGAAGAAGAAGGAAGTGTCGCCCTTGCCATTCGACGACGCTCACCTTACGCCAGTCAACGGTAAGTGTTTGAATCATTCTTCTTACTCTATGACTCTAGGATAGTTGTATGGTTGGATCAATACCATGCAAAGCAGGTATTGATCTAAAACCCTAATTGGCCATTAAACCCTAGTTTGCCATCAAACCCTAGATTCGAGTTCTAGGATGATATTCATCGAAACTAGACTTGAATGAGTTGGAGGTAACTCTAATTCAAAGCTCAGACTTAGAATGGATAGGAGAAACCCTAGAAACCATGGAGAATGATCGACGACAGTCGAAAACCCAAAGTATGGTCTTCTGGAGACATACCGATCGACCATACCGGTTGCTAGTTTTCTCACAGAGCTGCGACCGGTATGTTGTGACCGGTCAGCTCTGAAAGGCTGGTTTTGGACTTTGTTGGTTTTCCGACCAACGTGAAACCCTAAGAAACTATTCTAATGAAACCCTAATAATATTGTAGGACTTTGTGATATTCTGTTTGGATCTTGTATCGTGGAGCAAGCAATCAAACGAGCGTCAGGTAAGGGAATCTGACCTAAACCCTAATAACTAATGGACGGTAAATCGTTGTTAATAACCCTGAATATATATGATGTGATGTTTGTGCATATTCACATGTCATCCTTTACTTTCAGTTATTATTATTGTTCATGCATGATAGGATGTGATTGTTAGGCATGTGATTATTTTCGTTGGTGTGTCGAATGGGAAGGGCATGGGGCCTGAGATCATTCCTCACTCTGACACCTTTTGTAGTATTATATTTTAACATGCTTGGTACGGGTGGATTATCAGGGGAAGGTCGTGGCACGGTGGTCTCCGATGTTGATGTTGACCTGGCCTAATAATGTGACAATGTGGTCTCCGATGTTGACGCTGGCCTGGCCACGATGCTTTAGCTCTATCTCTATGCCGTAGGGAGTTATGTTAGGATAGGGTCTACCTGCGTATTGTTCTATCCTAGTGTGCTAGTTGCGGATAGGGTATCAGGGGGAGGTGAGGTATTGTGGTCTCTAGCCCGGCCTGCACACTCTAGCTCTATCTCTATGCCGTAGACGGCTATGTTGGGATAAGCCTACATTGATGACATATAGGATTGGTTAGTTGCGAGCCCAGTTTGCAAGCCCTGGCTAGTAGGGGCTTAGGTACTGGTATGGGTGGAGTATCAGGGGAGGTACGGGTATACCTTAGCTCTATCTCTATCCCATGATGGGTGCATCTGGGTCGGTGGTAGTGTGATCTACTGTGCGGTGCCACACACTCATGTATAGAGGTGCGGGGGCCACCAAACCTTTCTATAGCACATTGCAAAATTAAACCAGACCACATCATAAAATGATTGTTACTCATGCATAATATTGTGAAACTGTTTGATTGTCTTACTGAGCTAAGTTGTAAGCTCACCCTTTGTACGTACATTGTTTTTAGATGTTGATGTAGGTTACATGGTGGATGACTATATGAATGCACCGGCGTATGGTGACGTTGCTGCCCTGGACGTACAGACAGTAGAAGACGAGCATGACGCTTCATGCAAGTGTTCTTTCTGCGTGTACCTTTGATTTTAGTTATTTATTTTAGTTATTTTCTGTTGGATTAAAAAGATGTAAAGATATTTATTATGTTTGAGAATTTCAAATAATTGATTATGTTATTAAAATTTATCAATAGATACTCAGTTCATTCTTATTTAAAGACTTCTGCTGTATTTATTATATTCTGATTGTGGTTATGTGCAATGGTTTGTATGAGTGGACACAGTCTATTTGAGATCCTGGTGTGAACCATTGGTTCAATGACGGTTCACTCACACTATTCTGGTTGGATCAGAATTGGGGTGTGACAACTTGGTATCAGAGCTCTTAGGCTCTGTCCAACAGACCATATTGCACTTAACTAAGTCGACGAACTGAGTTAGGAAAATTTAAATTTTTTTTAATACAAACACACCCTAAACATTGTTTGATACCTGAGACTGATTAAGAAAGAGCATAATATACTATATTAAATATAGAATTTAATGATACTCATGCACTAGTTAGGAAAACCATAAAAACTTCCATTAAACAGAAAAGAGAGTGTCAAATATAATAGTACTATAGGGTACAGTCCACAAACCGGACAGTTACCCTGATACATAAATATACCAAAAAGAAATAAAGAAGTAACACTCTATCATGGGGTGGTGGGCCTAGGAGGAATAGGGTCCGCTATGTCATAATCTCGCTCGTAAGCGACCCTAAGCCAGTGCACCTGATCCTGAGTGACTCTGAGGCTGCGAGCCAAGTGTGCCAAGTCACGACTCATCTCACGCTGAGCGTCCCTGATCTCCGTGAACATACCCATCACGGTGTCAGGAGGAGGCTGAGATGGTCCTACTGAAGGTGTAGGCTGTGGTGCTGCAGGTATAGGCTGTGGCGCTGGCACTGGTACATCCTCTGCCCTATCATCGCCATCCCCATCATTACTCTCAGCCCCTGCTGCATATGCCGCATTGGCTGCTGCTGCTGCTGCTGCTGTTGCGACTGCTACCCTCCTGAGTGGGCGAGGGCGAGCCTCCATCTCATCATCACTAACTGGCAGGTTGTCCATCTGCATCCTAAGGATGGCATCCTAGTCGATGTTGGAGGTCATGGTATCCTCAACAGCCAGATCGCCCCTCATGCTCACTCGTAGGCGCCGCTGACGAGTAGTGATGCGACGGCCATATGGGAGGTTACTACCCTGATTGGCCAGAGTCGCCTGATGCATAGTCCGAATGATGAGGTAGGGGAGAGAAACCCGCTCCTCGGTGCAGACACAGTAGGTAATATACTGAGTGAGCTGGGATAACTCACTGTAGTGACCGCTCTGGGGCACGATGTTGTGCTGGATAATGCGACTGTATACCCGAGGAGCAGGTCTCAAGCTAGCCGCCTTCATTGGAGCCCCAGGGTTAAGTATTTGCTCCGCTATCTCTCGTCGTAGATCCTCGCTCAGATAGCCCTTCACTTTTGGAGGCCAGTATACTAAATCTCCATCATTGGGGACCCCCAGCAGGTCAGCCAGTTGATGAGTATCGAAGGAAATATGGACGCCCTTGACAAAGTTGGTGATGCGCAAGTCCCTACCCTGATTAGGATCATTGACGTCCCCATGAAGCTCCAGGTTAGCATATAAGTGTTTGACCAGGTTGGGGTGAGTGGTCTCAGTGTAGGTGATGACAGGCACCCACCCAAGCCTGTCGAAAGCCGCTTGCACATCCAACCTGTGCAGCTACTCCAAGTTGACACGCCGGCCAGATTCTATATTCTTACTATCGAACCAAGGGAAGCGGGCTTGTGCCGCCTCGGAACGGAACCACCGCTCATCGAGCTGTAGAACTGGTGGATGAGGAGCGTGCATGCCCAAGCCATAGGAACACTTGCCAAGACCTCTTTGGGGAGCCATTTAAACTGCAAAACAAAAAGAAAACAAGAAGAAAAACGTTAAGAATTTTCAAAAATTCGACAGCATAACGACAGTAAATTGTGAAAAAGCCTCGAACTCACCTAAAACTTGGGGAGGAGGACTTACGTAACCCTCGCACTCTTCAAGCAAACCAATCATATGCAATTCAAGCAAAAGATTTGAGAAATTAAGAAAAATTCAAGAAAATTCGAAATTTTTACAAAACCTAGGTTAAAAACTAAAAAAATTCGATTTTTACAAAAACCACTCAGTGGAAGTCCAAATTGGTTGAGGGCTTTTGCTCTTGGGGGTCTCTAAACCCTTTCTAAGCCGAAGGAAAGAAGTTCCTACGGTTAGAATCTTCCAATCAAAGAAAAATCAATAATTTTAGGTAAAGACGATATGAAAATTTGGAAAAAATTTGATAGAGAGGGAAAAGGCTTACTTGGAGACAATATGCCGAGTCTGGATCGGAAGAAAACAACTCTTACGATGACCGGTCAGACTGTAGCAACTCAGAAGCTAAAGGAGAATCGCCATCGGAGAAAAGAAGAAGACAAAAGTGAGAAAAAGTCTCACTTTTCGTGATTTTAAAGGCCTTTCTGGGCATACCGGTCGACATACCGGTCGACCGGTACCCAATAGAGGCCGCGACCGCTATGTCTCAGTCAGAATGTAAATTCTGACCGGTCGACTATACCGGTCGCACAACCCTCTACACAGCTGGGACCGGTATGTGGCGACCGGTCAGCTATAGAAAGGCCAGAAAATTTATGAAAAATTTTAAAATTTTGCAATTTAAATTTCTACTTTTCGACTGTTCGCCTTATATTGTTCAAGACTAACACTACTATTATTGTTCTCATGTGTTATGTCTTCTTCTCAGATCCAATCAGAATAGTCTGAGATGGTAGGCGGAAACGGTCGTAGGGGCCAAAAGCGTCACCATTCTAGGTTGCGCCAGGATGAAGAAGAACATGTAGAACCAGGCTACGTTGGAGAGCCAAACCCGGTAGTTGAGGAAGAGCAGGTTCCAAGGGCACCGACAAATTTGCCTGGCCCTCTTCATACGAACTCTGAGACAATTGTGACCAATCTTGTCACACCCCAATTCTGCACCAACCAGAATGGTGTGATGAACCGTCAATAAACCAACGGTTCAACCAGGATCTCAAAATAGGCTATCCCACATATGATAAACCAAAACACATTCCACATTAATCAGAGGTAATAAAGTAAATAGCGGAAGTCTTACAGATAATGAACTGAGGTCTAATCATGATAAATAATTAATATTCTATTTATTTCCATGTAACCAAAACATAATTTAATACATATTACAATATCCAAATACAAAAACTAAACACTAAACGTATCCACCATTAAAACGCTCGCTCAACGAACCATGTTCGTCCTCCACAGCTTGCTCATCATAACCGCCACATGTTCATATGTTGGCTTGCCGACATAATCTTCAATCATAGTACCTGTAACATCAGAAACTAAAAAGAATTGCGCGCGCGAGGGTCAGCTCTCCAACTTGAGCTTTGTGAGAAAACAAAACAATGCAACAATACATATGCATGCAATCAATTCATATCTTTGGTCTGGTATATAAGTTTGCAATGTGCTATAGAAAGGATAGGTGGCCGCCGCACCTCTATACACGAGTGTGTGGAAACGCCCAATGAAAACGGCACTGTCGCCCCACATGCACCCACCATGGACAATATACACCCCATGAAAACGGCATGGCTGTACCGGTTGCCCATACCAACACGTAAGCCCCTGTTGGCGAGGGCTTGCAAACTGGGCTCGCAACTAACCAACCCTAATGTCAAACAATGTATCCAAGGCCTCACCCCAGCATCCCTCAATACATCCATAGAGATAGAGCTAGGGTCTGGTGACCAGGCTGAACCACAATGCCACGTCCCCCCCTGATACCCTACGACATATTAGTTCCGCTAAGGTAATGGCGATACGACGATGTTAGTGGACAAGACTTGAGTAGAGATAGAGCTAGAGTCTGGTGACCAGGCTGAACCACAATGCCACGTCCTCCCCCTGATACTCCCCTCGCATCAAGCACACTAACACTTGCTTAGTGGACATGACTTGAATAGACCATGGCACAATATACACCCCATGAAGAACGGTCATGGCTGTACCGGTTGATACCATCCCTACCCGCACCATATACACTAGCCAAACACAAACATTCACATGCCTATTCCTATCATCATCATCATCATCATGTTATAAACAATAAAGTAAATATGCATGAACAAATAATAGAAATATTGGATGACATGTTAAATGCACATACAAGCATACACGCATAGAATCAATATGGCATTGGACTCAAGAAATAAAACAGTTTATTATTAACCAGTTAGTTTAGGTCTTGTTCCCTCACCTTAGCTTGCTAATAGATCCTCTTCCAAGCTTTAGAATCACCTTTATAATGTTATTATATTGCTAGAAGACCTAACAAAGTCGATAGAATTTAATTAGAATTTATTCAGAATTTAAAAACCATTCTGTTAACTGAGGGTCGGTGCTAGGGTCGATGCTAGGGTCGATGGGTCTATCGACCCTCCCCTCTTTCTGGACTTCCCGAATGCTGAGGGTCGATGGTCAGAAACACCTAGGGTCGGATGGTCATCGACCCTCGGTGCGACCCTTGGTGCACTTTGGTCCAATTTCCACTTTTTAATCCATTCTTCGTGTTTGGGGTCCTATGGTTTGCTCCTACATTCCATTCTACATCCATTCCATGGTCTAAAACCATGTATAATCCATCTAAATAGTTTTCATGCATCCACCTATGGTTTTCCATGAAAACCTAACCATGGATGGATGGTTTGGGTTTCTTCTAAATCATATCATCTTCATAATTCATTCTAAAGTCTTAAATAATTCATGGGGAATGTATCCATACCTTAGTTTTGCTGAGATTCAGAGTTCCTCTGAATTTCCTCCTCTTCCTTAGCCTTTTCTTCAAGTTTTCCTTCTCTTCTTCTCTTCCTTCTCTTCTCTTTCTCTCAATCCAATTAGGGTTGTAAATGGAGTGAAAGAGGCTTAGGGACGTCCTATTTATAGAGTAAAACCTCCCAAAATAAGTCCCATTGAGTTTAGGAAAGGTTCCAATCGAAATTAGGAAGGTTTTTCAATTTTTGGTTCGTGCTGTTTTTCCCGAATGTCGAGGGTCGATGGTGAGGGTCGATGGGAGGGTCGAACAACTCATAGACCCTGCGACCCATGGTTGAGGGTCGATGGTGAGGGTCGATGGGAGGGTCGGACCTGTCTGTTAAATCCTGCGACCCTACCCTCATTTTGACTGTTTTTGGGTAAATTTTCATATTGGGTCTTGGGTTTCTTCACACCCTTGGTCCACTTGGCTCAACCATGATATGTAGACGGTTCACGACACGAAATGTAAGGTTAGGTCGGGTTCGTGGCGTGCGGGTCTTACAAATCTGGTATATCAAATGGAAGCTCAGTAGAAAGCATTCCTGAGCGAGATGTTAAAGATGTTCAGGCCACCGGGTCATGTTCCCACTGAAGGTACGCCTGGGTCTGGAGGGAATAATACTACACCGCCGATGCATGGTAGTCCAGGGCCGATGGGCCAAGCATAGAATGTACAACCACCGCACCAGTTTCCATCGTCTTCTGCTTATTAGGGAGCCTATCCGTATCCACCACCATGGTACGGGATGAATACACAGGGGCAGCACGATCTGAGTCGGGCGGTGGACAAATTCTTAAAGTTGAAACCTTCTTCATTCACAGGTAAGACAGGGAAACCATTGTGGCCAGCACAGTGGGTTGCAGAAATGGAGAAGAACTTCTGCCTGATGACTTGTACAGAGGATGAGAAGTTACTGTTTGCCACTCATATGCTAAAAGAAGATGCGAATGCTTGGTAGAATTCTACACGGGCATATTTGGAGACGAAGCATACACAGGTGGATTGGGCAGCGTTCAAGGTAGCCTTCTTCGATAAATATATTCCGAAGAGTTTCAGAGATTAGATGGAGAAGGAATTCCTTAATCTGCAGTAGTCTCAGTCAACTGTGGATGCTTACCAGTAGAGGTACGAAGAGTTATTTTTCTTCGCACCGGCAAGTATGCAAGAGGAAGAGACCAAGACACGTAGGTTCACCATGGGACTGCGTGGAAGCATCAGAGAGCATATATTGGGTCTGGACAAGAAAATTTACAATGAAGCTGTACAAGTTGTGAGAGTGATAGAATCTAGTCAGAGGGACAACTTCTTTGCACAGAACAAGGGATTGAAGAGACCCGCTACTGAGATTTCAGGTGGCGGTAACAGTAGACCATTTCGCCCATACAGGGCTCAGTCCACTACAGCGCCTGCAAGGAACAATACGGCACCACCTGTGCCACAGTTTGCTGGACACAACCCGAATATCAAATGCTATAACTTCCAGCAACTGGGTCATGTTGCAAGGAACTGCACTCTAAATAAGAAGCAACCTCCACAGCAAGGAAAAGTATTTGTTGTCACCACCGAAGAGGCAGCCGCATCACTTGATGTGGTCACTGGTATGATTCTACCCCTTACTATCTAGCTTACTATTTCATTGTGTGTATGAGCATGTAGAACTAAGGGACAATAAAATTTTAGGAATTTTAAATGTAGCTGGTATACCTGCCAGAGTACTCTTTGACTCTAAGGCCATGCACTCATTTGTTTATATTTCCTTTGGGAAGCGAATGGAGTTACCGATCAAGCACTTGAACCCAAGCTTGATAGTTCGCTCTCCGCTAGGAGTCGAGGTGGCTTTGACTGAATACTATGGGCCGTGTACAGTTTGTATTGAGGGTTGAGACTTAGAAGCCAATCTGGTAAAACTCGAGATGGCAGACTTTGATGTCATCTTGGGAATGGACTGGCTAGGCCATCATTCAGCTAGTCTATTATGTGTTGAAAGGAAGCTTGTGGTTACAGATAAAAAGGGAAAGGAGTTTAGCTTCACTGGGACCAAGTTACCTAGGAAGCGGAAGCTGATCCTCTCCGCCCTAAAAGCTAAGAGATGCTTAGAGAAGGGGGGAGTGGGGTATTTAGTGTCTGTAGTCGACATCACTCCTGAGGTGCCAAAGATGGAAGATCTAGATGTGGTGCGAGAGTTTCCATATGTATTTCCAGAGGATCTCCCAGGTCTACTGTAAGACCCGTGTCAATCTAACCCGGTCTTACCACCTTGAACCAGGTTTACCCATCATGGTCGAGTCAAATGGACCAAGGGCGTGAAGGAGATCGAGATCCCATGTATCAAATCGACCCAAAAACACTTAAAATAGGGGAAGGGTCGCATACCCAGCTAAGCAGGATCGGACCTCCCAAAATAGAAAGTCAGACCCTCAGTTTTGAAGGGAGGGTCGGACAGCTTAGGACCCTAGGGTCGACGGGATCATCGACCCTCCCATCGACCCTCGGTTGCCGTAAGAAAATAAAATTAGGAAATTTCCAAATTTTTGATTGGGATTCTTTCCTAATCTCAAAGGAACTTATTTTAGGATGTTCCTACTCTATTTAAAGGACGTCCCTAAGCCACTTTCACTCCTTTCACAACCCTAATTGAATTGAGAGAAAGAGAAGAGAAGGAAAAGAGGAAGAAGAAAGGCAAGGAAGAGAACTTAGCAAAAAGGAGAAGAATTTCAGAGAAAAAGTAATCTTCTCAGGTATGGATACTAATTCCATGAGTTTCTACAGACCTTAGGTTAGTTATTGTTGAGAGTGTGATCTCGGAGAAACCCAAACCATCAATCTATGGTTAGGTTTTCATGGAAAACCATAGGAGAATGCATGAAAACTATTTAGATGGATTATACAAGGTTCCAGACCATGGAATGAATGTTTAATGGAATGTAAAAGCAAGTCATAGGACCCCAAACACGAAGAATGGATCAAAGAGAGGGAATTGGACCAAAGTGCACAGAGGGTCGCACCGAGGGTCGATGACCATCCAACCCTAGGTGTTCCCTGACCATCGACCCTCGGTGTTCGGGAAGTTCGGGAATCCGGGGAGGGTCGCACCCAGGGGTCGATCCTGACTCCGACCCTACCTCCGACCCTCAGTTAACAGCATGGTTTTTAAATTTAGAATTAATTCTAATTAAATTCTATCGACTTTGTTAGGTCTTCTAACAATATAATAACATTGTAAAGGTGATTCTAAAGCTTGAAAAAGTATCTATGAGCAAGCTAAGGTGAGGAACCGGAACTCCAAACTAATTGGTTAATAACAAAACTATTTTTTATTTTCTTAAGTCCTATGCCATGTTTGATTCTATGCGAATATGTTTGTAATGTGTATACAACATGCCATCCAATATTTCTATTATTTGTTTATGCATATTTACTTTAATGTTTATAACATGATGATGATGATGATGATAGGAATAGGCATGTGCTTGTATGGGTTGATGTACTTGATGCGAGCGAGTATCAGGGGAGGTGTGATGAGAACGTCAATAAACATTAACCTTTGGCGGGTCTCAACATTTTAGCTCTATCTCTAACTCATGTCTTGTGCATTGGCATCATCGTATCGCCATTACTTTAGTAGAACTATTATGTCGTAGAGTATCAGGGGAGGTAGTCTCGGTCCTTCTAGTCTCTGACTCCACCAGGGGGCCTTAGCTCTATCTCTATGGACATTCTGAGGGATGCTGGGGTGAGGCCTTGGATACACTTTTGGCATTAGGATTGGTTAGTTGCGAGCCCAGTTTGCAGCCCTCGCTAACAGGGGCTTACGTATTGGTATGGCACTATATAGCAATAAACGTAACCTTTGTTATATAATGTTCATAATTGGGTGCATGTGAGTTGACGATAAACGTGATCTTCGGATGACGTCACACACTCGTGTATAGAGGCGGGGTCAATAAACGCGACCTTTGACTACCTAAACCTTTCTATTGCATACTGCAAACTTTAAACCGGACCAAAGATATAAATTGATTTACATGCATATGTATTGTTGCATTGTTTTGGCTACTCACTGAGCCGTGATGTGTGCTCACCCCTCGACGTCTAATATTTTTAGTTGATGATGCAGGTTATACCGTTGAAGACTATGTGAATGCGTCTGCGTACGGGAACGTGGCAGCAATGGAAGCTGAAGCTGAAGTGGATACACACGACTCCTCTTGCGAGTGCAACTCGTGTGTATTTGATTAGATATTTTATAGGTTTCTTTATTGGATTTATTAAGACATGTATTTGGTCCTTAAATATTTATGTCTCAGTTGAAAACAGAATAATTTGCTATTAAATTATTAATATCATCTTAGTTTCTCAGTTCATGTTATTATAAGACTTTCGCTATTGTGTAATTACTCTGATTATGATTACGGATGTGTATAAGTTTAGATAACGCGGGGATAGCCTATTTGAGATCCTGGTTGAACCGTTGGTTTATTAGCGGTTCATCACATCATTCTGAATAGGGGTGTGACATCTACCATCAGACAGGACTACAAAATTTGTGATAGACCTTATGTCAGGTTTGGCGCCGGTGTCTAAAGCACCGTATAGGATGGCCCCTACCGAATTGAAGGAGTTGAAGACCTAACTACAAGAATTGTTAGATAAGGGTTTCATACGACCTAGCATATCGCCTTGGGGAGCACCTGTATTATTTGTCAAGAAGAAGGACGGAAGTGTACAGCTGTGTATCGACTACCGTGAGCTGAACAAATTAACGATCAAGAATCGATATCCTTTGCCTAGAATCGATGATCTGTTCGATCAATTGCAGGGTGCAAAGGTTTTCTCGAAGATTGATCTCCGATCAAGGTATCACCAACTGAAGATCAAGGCCGTAGATATTCCTAAGACTGCTTTCAGGACAAGATATGGGCATTATGAGTTTCTAGTTATGTCGTTCGGGTTAACCAATGCCCCAGCGTCGTTCATGGAACTGATGAACCGAGTGTTTCATGACATGTTGGACACTTCGGTCATCGTATTCATCGATGACATATTGGTCTACTCAAAGGACAGAGAGACTCATGCAATACACTTAAGAGCAGCCCTACAACGGCTGAGAACGGATAAACTTTATGCCAAGTTCAAGAAGTGTGAGTTTTGGCTGAAGGAAGTGGCTTTCTTGGGCCATGTAGTATCTGCAGACGGTATCAAGGTTGATCCAAGTAAGATAGCTGCTATAGTAGGATGGGAAGCACCAAAATCTATTGCGGAGATTCGTAGCTTCCTTGGGTTTGCTGGTTATTATAGAAGATTCGTGGAGGATTACTCCAGGATCGCTGTTCCACTCACCAGATTAACCAAGAAGGGAGAGAAATTCATATGGACAGATGAGTGCGAGAAGTGCTTTCAGACTTTGAAGTCACGACTAGTCTCTGCACCTATCTTGACCAACCCAGAACCAAGCGTACCGTTTACCTTATATACGGATGCTTCAGGGTTGGGTATTGGGTGTGTATTGATGCAAGGAGAACAGGTGATTGCTTACGCATCAAGACAGTTAAAAGAGCATGAGAAGAACTATCCTACGCATGATTTGGAGTTAGTAGCGGTTATACATGCAATCAAGACTTGGAGACACTACTTGTACGGTGAAAAGTTTCAGATTAAGTCAGATCACAAGAGCTTAACTTATCTTTTCACTCAGAAGGATCTGAATATGAGATAGAGGAGATGGATGGAGTTATTAAAAGATTATGACTGTGACATCCAGTACCATCCAGGTAAAGAAAATGTTGTGGCTGATGCCTTAAGCAGGAAGTGGACATCGAAACCTGAGGCAAGACCAAGTACAAATGCCGCATTATGTGCTGCAGCCTCAAGTTCAATTGAAGGCGATGAAGAGTATATAATAGAGATGACAGAAGATCCAGTCGAGCAAGGCTTAATTCATAAGTTCACCATGATGTTTGCAGCTTTAAAGATCTCACCGGATCTAGTTGATGAAGTCAAGGTAGCAATCCTACAGGATCCACATCTCAAGACAATGCAAGAAGACCTAGAGAAGGGTAATAGCAATCCTGACTTTACCTTGGATTCAGACAAGGTACTCAGGTATCGTGGACGGTTATGTATACGTGAGAGTGAAGATTGCAATATCAGAGATCGAGTTATGACTGAAGCTCATTACACTCCATATTCGGTACATCCAGGAAGTACCAAAATGTACCATGATTTAAGAAGACGATATTGGTGGAGGGGTATGAAAGAAGATATAGCTCATTTCGTATTCCAATGTCTAAATTGTCAACAAGTTAAAGCAGAAAGGCAAAGACCCGCATGTTTGCTGCAACCACTCCCGGAGTGTCATACCCTAATTCCGTACACTTCAGAATGGTGTAATGAACCGCTAGCAAACCAACGGTTCAACCAGAATCTCGGACAAGCGGAATCCAATTTATCTAAACCTCATACATCCACATTCATAATCAGAGTAAATACACAATAGCGAAAGTCTTATAGTAAAATGAACTAAGAATCTACTGTGATATTAATATTTAAATAGCAAATTATTCTGTATCAACTAAGACATAAATAAATATCAAATACATGTCTTTATTAAATCCAAATAAAGAAAACTAGAAATCTAATCGAATACACATGAGTTGCACTTGCAAGAGGAGTCAGGTGCATCCATTTCATCTTCAACTTCCATCGCCGCTACGTGACCATACACTGGAGCATTTACATAATCTTCGACAGTAGTACCTGCATCATCAACTAAAAATATTCGACGTCGAGGGGGTGAGCACATATCATGGCTTAGTGAGCAAACAAAACAATGCAACAATACATATGCATGCAGTCAATTCATATCTTTGGTCTGGTTTAAAGTTTGCAATATGCAATAGAAAGGTTTAGGTAGTCAAAGGTTAACGTATTGACCCCGTCTCTATACAAATGTGTGTGACGTCGCCCGAAGATAACGTTTATCGTAGACTCACAAGCACCTAATTCATGAACATTGTACAACAAAGTTTAACGTTTATTGTTGTATAGTGCCATACCAACACGTAAGCCCTTGTTGGCGAGGGCTGCAAACTGGGCTCGCAACTAACCAATCTTAATGCCAAAAAGTGTATCCAAGGCCTCACCCCAGCATCCCTCAGAACGTCCATAGAGATAGAGCTAAAGCCCCCCGGTAGAGTCAGAGACTACAAGGACCGAGACCACCTCCCCTGATGCTCTACGACGTAATAGTTATGCTAAAGTAATGGCGATACGACGATGCTAATGCACAAGACTTGAATTAGAGATATAGCTAAAGTGCTGAGACCCGCCAAAGGTTAACATTTATTGATGTTTCCATCACACCTCCCCTGATACTCGCTCGCATCAAGTACACCAACCACACAAATACATTCACATGCCTATTCCTATCATCATCATCATCATCAACATGTTATAAACAATAAGGTAAATATGCATGAGCAAATAATAGAAATATTGGATGACATGTTGTATGCACATTACAAACATATTCGCATAGAATCAAGCATGACATTGGACTCAAGAAAAGAGAAAATAATTTGTTATTAACCAATTAGTTTAGAGTTCTGTTTCCTCACCTTAGCTTGCTAATAGATCCTCTTACAAGCTTTAAGATTACCTTTATATTGTTATTATATTGCTAGAAGACCTAACAAAGTCGATAGAATTTAATTAGAATTAATTCTGAATTTAAAAACCATTCTGTTAACTGGGGGTCGGAGGTAGGGTCGGAGTAATGATCGACCCTGGGTGCGACCACCCTTATTCTCAGCTTCCCGAACACTGGGGGTCGATGCTCAAGGTTTGGTAGGGTCGATTGGCCATTGACCCCCATGCGACCCCCTATGGGTTTTGGTCGATTTTCTTCCTTCAATCCATTCTTCGTGTTTGGGGTCCTATGGCTTGCTCCTATAATCCATTCTACACATGTTCTATGGTCTAGAACCATGATTCTACCACCTATATGGCTTTCATGATTTTCCCCCATGGTTTTTCATGAAAACATAACCATAGGTTGATGGTTTGGGTTTCTCCGAGATCATACTCTCTACGTTATCTATCCTAAGGTCTTTAGCAATTCATGGAATCAGTATCCATACCTGAGAAGACTACTCCTTCTCTGCAACTCTTCTCCCTTGGCCTTCTTCTCTTCTTTCCTTCTCTTCTTTCCTTCTCTTCCTTCTCTTCTCTTTCTCTCAATTCAATTAGGGTTGTAAAAGGAGTAAAAGAGGCTTAGGGACGTCCTACTTATAGAGTAGAAACTCCTAAAATAAGTCCCATTGAGATTTGGAAGGATCCCATCGAAATTAGAAAACTTTCCTAATTTTCAGATTTACCAAGTATCGGGGGTCAATAGGGGGGTCAGAGATCCCGTCGACCCCTGGTTTCTAAAGTGTCCGACCCCCCATGTAAAACTGGGGGTCTGACTTCTGTCTTGGGGGGGTCCGACCCTCCCTTGCTGGGTATGCGATCCTCCCCTTAATTTAAGTATTTTTGGGTCAGTTTAATAC
This sequence comes from Protea cynaroides, assembly GCA_028583415.1. Lineage (NCBI taxonomy): Eukaryota > Viridiplantae > Streptophyta > Magnoliopsida > Proteales > Proteaceae > Protea > Protea cynaroides. The sequence goes on from CM053275.1 coordinate 72,447,908, forward strand.
CTGGGTTCATGATCTCCTTCACGCACTTGGTCCATTTGGCTCATCCATGATGGGTAGTCCTGGTTCAAGGTGGTAAGACCGGGTTAGTTTGATACGGGTCTTACAACTCCCCCCTACTTATAAAAATTTCGTCCCCGAAATCGTTCATACCTTCAGAGTCAAATAAATGAGGGTATTGCTTTCGCATAGCATTCTCTTCCTCCCATGTAATTTCTTCCATGTCTCTACTTCTCCAAGTGACCTTGACATAATAGATATCTCGGTTGCGTAGTCGTTGAACCTTTCGACTGGTGATTTCCGTTGGTGTTACATCAAAAGTCAAATCTTCAGTTAAATCAAGTAGATCTACTATCAGAACGTGCGTTGGATCTTTGACATACTTCTTCAATAAGGAAATATGAAATACGTCATGCACACTTGACATAGATGGTGGTAGTGCAAACTGGTAAGCCACTTTCCCACGCTTAGCTAGAATCTCATATGGCCCGACATATCTTGGACTTAGTTTCTCTTTCTGTCCGAACCGTTTCAGACCTCGCATAGGCGATACCTTCAAGAATACTTTATCACCCACGACGAACTCAAGATCTCTGCGTCGAGTATCTGCATATTGCTTCTGACTATTCTGGGTTGTTCTCATTCTTTCCTTGATAATGTCGACCACTCGACAAGTCTCTTCAACAAATTCTGGTCCAACGAGACTACGTTCCCCAACTTCATTCCAAAACAACGGAGTTCGACACTTTTTGCCATACAGTGCTTCATAGGGTGACATTTGTATAGTAGCCTGATAGCTATTGTTATAAGCGAACTCGATCAACGGTAGCTTTTCATCCCACAATCTTTTAAAATCAATTACACATGCTCGTAGCATATCTTTAAGAATTTGAATTGTATGCTCTGACTGTCCATCTGTCTGTGGATGGAATACAGTACTAAACTTCAATGTTGTACCCATAGCCTTTTGCAATCCTTCCCAAAATTTGGAAATAAATCGTGGATCTCGATCGGACACAATGCTCTCTGGGACACTGTGTAATCGAACAATATTATCCACATACAGCTTTGCTAACCTCTCTAGTGTATACTGAGGTCGTATCGGTATAATGCGAGCTATTTTGGTCAGAGGGTCTACAATCACCCAAACTTCGTCAACTACTCGATAATCCTGTGACGAAGTCCATAGTGATGCAGTCCCATTTCCATGCTGGTTCCGATAACGACTGTAACAGTCCAGCGGGTCTTTGTCGCTCAGCCTTTACTTTCTGACAATTTAGGCATTGAGACACGAACTTCGCTACATCTGCTTTCATTCCTCTCCACCAATATAGTTTCTTTAGATTATGATACATTTTTGTACTTCCAGGATGTATCGAATAGATGGTGGTATGGGCTTCTTTCATCAGTCGGTGTCTAATGTCCACACTTTCTGTTTCGGGTACATATATTCTTCCTTTGTACTTCAGTACCTTCTCTTCGTCCAAGGTGAACTCAGGGTTAGTCCTACCTTTTTTGATGTCTTCTTGTACCGTTCTTAGGTAAGGGTCTGCTAAGATGGCTGTCTTCAATTCATCAATTATATCCCGTATAATCTTCAACGCGACGAACATATTTGAAAATTGATGAATAAACCCTTGGTTGGCTGATCCATCCGTTGTATCTATCACATATTGCTCATTGTCGTGATTGAATACCATTCCGATAGTACTAAGGGTGTCAACGGGCCGGTCTGGGTCAGTTTCGGTCCGGGCTAAACCAGTGTCGGGTTTTATAAGCCCAGCCCAAAACATGTCCATTAAGAATTCGGGCTGGGGTGGGCTGCGCTGGACACAATAACTAACGGGCTGGTCCGGTGTCGGTTTGTTATCGGACTGGGTTTATTGAGGTGATTTCGGGTTGGTTCGGTCCGGATCGGGCTTATCAGGCTTATCGGGCCCCTTTTATATGTAAACTATATAGCCTATTTTATTATTTCTATCTATAAAATTAGCATTATTCCTTCCATATGTATGTAATTTAATAAACTATAACAATTACATAATCTTTTCAACTATAGATTCACATAATCTTCTAGATTATGAAGTGAACTCTAATAATGTAACACAATCTATTAAAATTTAAAACCATTAAAATTAAGAAATTGGTCCCGAACGGACCTTACCGGTGTTCGGGTTGGGTTTTATCGGTTTGGGCTAATTCGGGCTTCTTAACGGACCGGTCCGGTTTGGTTTCGATTTGGGTTAAAACGGTGTCGGGCTTTACAAGCTCAGACCAAAACCTGTCCATTAAGGCTCAGTCCAGACTGGGTTCGGGTTATATCGGGCTGGCTCGGTCCGTGCTACCGGGCCGGGCCCAGTTTTGACACCCTTAGATTGTATGCATTGCTGCAGTTGTGCTAACCTCCCCCTGAGATTTTATCATTGCCTTTTTGCTCAACGCATCCGCTACTACATTAGCTCTTCCCGAGTGATACTGGATATTACAATCATAATCTTTCAATAGTTCCAGCCATCTTTTTGTCTCATATTCAACTCTTTTTTATTAAATAAATAAGTAAGACTTTTATGGTCCGATTTAATCTGGAATTTCTCTCCGTATAGGTAATGTCTCCATATCTTGACAGCATGTACTATTGCCGCTAACTCTAGATCATGAGTGGGATAATTCTTCTCATGTGTCTTTAACTGTTTTGAGGCATAAGCAATTACTTTTTCTCCTTGCATAAGCACACATCCTAATCCCAGTCCTGACGCATCGGTGTATAGGGTAAATGGCTGTCCGGGAACAGGAATAGTCAAAATCGGAGCGGATATCAATCTGGTTTTCAGGGTTTGGAAGCTCTTCTCGCATTTATCCGTCCACACAAACTTTTCACCTTTCTTAGTCAGACTGGTGAGAGGTACGACAATCCAGGAATAGTCTTCCACAAATCGTCGATAATAACCAGCGAGACCCAGAAAACTTCTAATTTTTGCAACGCTCTTTGGTGCTTCCCACTTTACAATAGCTTCGATTTTGCTGGGGTCCACTTTGATTCCTTCAACGGATACTACATGGCCTAGGAAGGTGACTTCACTTAACCAAAACTTACACTTGGTAAATTTGGCATATAGCTTCTCTTTCCTTAAATGTTGTAGAGCGGCGTTTAGATTCTTAATATGGGTTTCCTTGTCCTTGGAATATACCAATATATCATCAATAAATACAATAACCGACGTAACCAACATATCGTGGAAAACCCGGTTCATAAGTTCCATGAAAGTTGCTGGTGCGTTTGTTAATCCAAAAGACATGACCAAAAATTCATAATGTCCATATCTGGTCCTGAAAGCTATCTTAGGAATATCACCATCCTTAATCTTCAACTGATGGTAGCCTGACCGCAGATCGATCTTAGAAAATACTTTTGCTCCTTACAACTGATCGAACAAGTCATCGATCCGAGGTAGTGGATATCGATTCTTGATTGTCAGTTTGTTCAACTCCCGATAGTCGATACATAATCGAACGCTACCGTCCTTCTTCTTTATGAACAATACTAGCGCTCCCCATGGTGATATACTAGGTTGAATATAACCCTTGTCCAGCAGTTCTTGTAGTTGTACTTTTAATTCCTTTAGTTCAGTAGGAGCCATTCGATAAGGTGCCTTTGATACTGGTGCGGCTCCAGGTACAAGATCTATCACACTCTGTGGCTCGGTCGGGTGATAATCCTGGTAGTTCCTCAGGAAATATGTCGGGGTAGTCCCACACGACATCAATATCTTTCATCCGTGGTGCTTCCTTGGTGAGGTCGACCACTGATACTAGATATCCGACTGCTCCCTTCTCAAGGCACTTCTTAGCCTTTAGTGCTGAGAGTATGAGCTTACGTTTACGGGGAAGTTTGGTTCCCGCAAAACTAAATTCTGCTCCTTCTTTGTCTTTAAATGTTAGCTTCTTTTCGGCACATAATAGGTTCATAGAATGCCGAGCTAACCAGTCCATTCCCAAGATGACGTCAAAGTCTGTCATCCCAAGTTGGATCAAGGTTGCATCTAAGGTTTTCTCGCCAATGAGAACTGGACATGGCCCATAGCCTTTATCTAACTCCACTTCTAATCCCATCGATGACCGTACAAGTATTTTATAGTCTAATGTTTTGATGGGTAAATTCAGCTTCTTTCCAAATGACACCGATATAAAAGAATCAGTAGCTCCTGAGTCGAAGAGTACTCTGACGGGTGTGCCATTTATAGGTACGATACATGTGATTTATTTTTCTTAGTCTACATACTCATACAATGTAATACAACTTAAAAAAGTTTCAGTCATACCTGTAACCACATCGGGTGATGCGGCAGTATCCTCGGATATAACAGCATATACTCGTCCTTGATGTAACTGCTTCCTGGGCTTAGGGCATTCCCTTGCCATATGCCCCGCTTGGTTGCAGTTAAAACATTTTGGGCCTTCCGTATTTGGCTTTGGCTGATGTTGAGCTACTGGGAGTTGGGTGCGGTAGCAAAGCCTTGAGCACGGAAGGGTTTAAATGTCTTATTATTCCCTCCGTTATAAGCATTTTCGACTGGTCTTTTCATACCTCTGTTCTGTGTGAAATAGCTTTCCTTCTGGCTCGATTCAATAACTCGAGCAATTTGCACAGCTTCATTATATATTTTCTTCTCTAATCCTAGAACATGCTCTCTGATGCTTCCTCTAAGCCCCGTGACAAACTTACGGGTCTTAGTGTCTTCTTCTTGCATGCTGAGTGGTGCAAAGAAAAACAGCTCCTCAAAACGCTATTGATATGCATCCACGGACATCTGTCCCTGATATAAACTCAGGAACTCCTTCTCCATAGAATCTTTGAAGCTTCGGGGAAAGTACTTCTCAAAGAAAGCTTCTTTATATATAGCCCAAGTCAATAGGGCGTGCTTGGTTAATAGATAGGTCCTGGTCGACTTCCACCAATGATGTGCATCGCCTTTTAGCATGAAGGTGGCACATAATACCTTTTCTTCTTCTGTAATAGTCATCATGAGAAAATTTCTCTCCATCTCGTCGATCCAATGTGCTGGCCATAAAGGATCAGACGGTTTACCGTTAAATTCCTTGGGCTTCATCTTCAAGAATCTCTCAGCCAGTCGAGAGTGATCCATCTGATTTTGGGGGTATGCCCCAAACATAGGTTGTGGATACTGATAATTAACCTGAGCTGCTTCTGGACCTGGTACTGGAATCTGTGTAGCTGGTGGTTGAGGTGTGTGAGGTGCTGGGTGGTTACCCACCTGTGCTGCACTGGTTTGTCCAGTCGGCATTGGTGTAGCATGTGCTACCTGGAACATAATCTCCATTGCTTCTTGCATTTGAGCCTATGCGTATTGCATTTGTTGCAGCTGTTGCGCTAAGTTCATAACCACGGTTGCTAAATTCGGTGGTGGAGGTGGCAAGTTTGTAGGATTTGCCTGAACCGGATTTACTGGTGGTGCAACCTACGGATTACCCTGTGCGTATATATTTTCTTGGCTGGTTTCCTCTACGGGTGGCGGTAGTGGAACTACGTTTTGGCTCTGCCTGGTTACTCTACGTCCAACCATCTTCCTCTGATATTGGTGATGCCTGAAAATCATTAACAATACGTGAGGCAATCATTTATACTTCATGTAGGCATGCTAACCGATGTTATTTTCAAAATTTTCAGATCATTCTGTGAAAAATACTGTCTTTTCTATGCAGGGTCGATGGTATGTCCGACCCTCAGTATCCGACCCTGGGAATGTACCTATTCTTCTCGAGAGCCGGGGGTCGATGCAGGGGTCGATGGGTGTCCGACCCCAGGTGCGACCCCTGGTTTCTTGTCAGATTCTCGAGAGCTGGGGGTCGATGGATGTCCGACCCCCAAGTGCGACCCCTGGTTTTCTGTCAGGTTCCCGAGAACTGGGGGTCGATATGGGGGTCGATTATCCTGGTCGAATTCTCCGACCCCCGGACCAAAAATTTGATTTTTAAGGTCCGATTCTGGGTTCATTTCCCATTATTCCTTCCCCGTTTTGACTCGTCTCCCACCTCTGAGTTTCTACAGTACCACTCCGCTATATTGGTCATTTCGGTTCCGTGTTTCGACGTTCACATCATTCCTACATGTATGTCTTTTCACTTTTACCTGTTTTAGGTTTTTATTTCTAGGTTTTTACCCATTTATCTTGTATTTTTCAAATTAAACTTTTTCCAACCTTAAAAATTCGATTTTTATTGGGGGCTTTTGTTATTGGTGACTCGAGGAATGAAAGCCCTCAAAATTTTTTGAGTTTCATTGGTTGGTTATCGAGAAACTTGGATTTTGCTCTTTTTGCCCTAATTTGTCAAAATTTTTGATTTCTCGTAATTTCTTCAAATTGGATTCCATTAGTTAGAATTTCCTACTGTGTGAGTGTTGTAGGATCTATTAGAACCTACGTAAGTCCTCCTGCCCACGTGTATGGGTGACAAATGAGGCTTTTTGGCCAACTTACGTCGTTATAATGTCCCAATTTTGGTTTTTACTCTCTACTAACCCATTATTGGTTTCTCTTTCTTATTTGCAGATACTATGGCTCATACCAAAGTACCTACAGTTCGTGATCCTCTTCATTTCCGTTCCAACGAAGCCGAGGCACAGTATGCCCACTACGCTCGCAAGAAAGTAGAGGGAGGTTGTAAGGTGAACTTGGCTGAGTTAGCCCTGTTCAATGTGGAGAGAGCATTTGGTGATATGGGATGGCTCCCTGTCATTACTTACGACGCGTGCACCTGCCCCGACTTGGTTTGCCAGTTCTATTGTAACCTCCAAGTGGTGGGGGATTACAATGATGTTGAGAGGGGTCACGAGTTGCACATCACGAGTTACGTCAAAGGGGTGAACATCTCGTTTGACTATCGGCAGCTAGCCGACCTACTGGGCATCTCCTATGATGGCCCCATGGTTTTCAGTGCTCCTGGAGAGCCCCAGATCTTCTCTCTACAGATGAGGGCCGAGATCGATAACCAGCTCCTTCGTCCTGATCGCTGGCAGATGAGGGCATGTTATATGCGTCTAGCTCCACGGGTATATTGCAAGATCATTTAGCATAACCTGATCCCGCAGAGTGGTCATTACGAGAGGGTTTCCCAGCTTACCCAGTATCTTCTATACAGTATTTGCACTAGGCAGCCCGTCTATCTTCCGTACATCATCATGTGTACCATGATCACTGCTACGTTGCCCAGTCACACTGGCAACCTCCCTTACGGACGTATGATCACTATCTTGCTTACCCGCCTGGGGGTTGATTTAGTGGATGAGAAGATTCAGGAGAAGTCCTTCTCATTGCCTCCAGATTGGGAGGCTATTTGCAAGATGGGCATGCAGGATGCTCAGGTCAGTGATGAGGAGAGGAACGCGATGGTGCGCCCTCGCACTCGCATAGAGATAGCAGACGCTGAGGCATCTGCCGCCACCGCTGGAGTTCGTACGGAGCCTGCTGGTGATGATGACCGTATGTACATGGATGTAGACTCTATACCACCTCCTTCACCTACACATGCGGTTAGAGCTAATACTTCATATGCGGCTGGTCCTTCACATGCGGCTGGTCCTTCACATGCGGCTGGTCCTTCTCACCCACCTCCTGATATGATGGAGATATTGCATGAGATCAAAGAGGCTCAGCGCAGATCTGAGGATGGGGGAGTTACTAGACGCTCAGCGGGTGAGAGTGGATGAGCTACTAGACGCCCAACGTACATCAGACATGAGGATGGGAGAGTTCATAGAGGCTCAGCGCCGGACTGATCAGCGGGTAGCTGATCTTATAGCTAGTCTTCAGACGTCCCAAACTCAGATAGCCTGGTTGACTAGAGTCTACACTGAGGATTATGACAGAGATCGTGAGGCACTGCCCCCTCCTTCACCTCCAGCTTCGTGATTGTACTTATTTTCTTTCTTTGTACTACAGAGTAACTGTCCGGGTTGTGGACTGTACTCTGTTTTAGCTATTTGTACATGTTTGTTTATCTCTCATTGTATTTAAAATTGTTCTTCCTTTAATAGATGCATTATTTTCTTTTCAAATTTGGTCTCAAACATCACTTGTGCTTACAGTGTGTTAATATTACAGTTTTTACTTTTATCCTATCTCAGTTCACAATTCATCGTGAATGTATGCCAGTTTAGTGGATACGGCCTGAGATGCTCTGATACCAATTCGTCACACCCCAATTCCACACACTTCAGAAGGGTGTGATGAACCGTTAGCAAACCAACGGTTCAACCAAGATCTCGGACAAGCGGAATCTGATTTATCTAAACCTCATACATCCACATTCATAATCAGAGTAAATACACAATAGCGGAAGTCTTATAGTAAAATGAACTGAGAATCTACTGTGATATTAATATTTAAATAAAAAATTATTCTGTATCAACTAAGACATAAATAAATATCAAATACTTGTCTTTATTAAATCCAAATAAAGAAAACTAAAAATCTAATCGAATACACATGAGTTGCACTCGCAAGAGGAGTCATGTGCATCCACTTCATCTTCAACTTCCATCGCCACCACGTGACCATACACTGGAGCATTTACATAATCTTCGACGGTAATACCTGCATCATCAACTAAAAATATTCGACGTTGAGGGGGTGAGCACACATCATGGCTCAATGAGCAAACAAAACAATGCAACAATACATATGCATGCAGTCAATTCATATCTTTGGTCTGGTTTAAAATTTGCAATATGCAATAGAAAGGTTTAGGTAGTCAAAGGTTAACGTTTAGTGACCCCGCCTCTATACACAAGTGTGTGACGCCGCCCGAAGGTAACATTTATCGTCGACTCACAAGCACCCAATTCATGAACATTGTACAACAAATGTTAACGTTTATTGCTGTACAGTGCCATACCAACACGTAAGCCCCTGTTGGCGAGGGCTACAAATTGGGATCGCAACTAACCAATTCTAATGCCAAAAAATGTATCCAAGGCCTCACCCCAACATCCCTCAGAATGTCCATAGAGATAGAGCTAAAGCCGCCTGGTAGAGTCAGAGACTACAAGGACCGAGACCACCTCCCTTGATGCTCTATGACGTAATAGTTCTGCTAAAGTAATGGCGATACGACGATGCTAATGCACAAGACTTGAGTTAGAGATAGAGCTAAAGTGCTAAGACCCGCCAAAGGTTAACGTTTATTGGCGTTCCCATCACACCTCCCCTGATACTCGCTCGCAACAAGTACACCAACCACACACATACATTCACATGCCTATTCCTATCATCATCATCATCATCATGTTATAAACAATAAGGTAAATATGCATGAGAAAATAATAGAAATATTGGATGACATGTTGTATGCACATTACAAACATATTCGCATAGAATCAAGCATGGCATTGGACACAAGAAAAGAGAAAACAGTTTGTTATTAACCAATTAGTTTAGAGTTATGTTTCCTCACCTTAGCTTGCTAATAGATCCTCTTACAAGCTTTATGATCACCTTTATATTGTTATTATATTGCTAGAAGACCTAACAAAGTCGATAGAATTTAATTAGAATTAATTATGAATTTAAAAACCATTCTGTTAACTGGGGGTCGGAGGTAGGGTCGGAGTAATGATCGACCCTGGGTGCGACCACCCTTATTCTGGTCTTCCCGAACACTGGGGGTCGATGCTCAGGGTCTGGTTGGGTCGATTGGCCATCCACCCCCCATGCGACCCCCTGTGGGTTTTGGTCGATTTTCTTCCTTCAATCCATTCTTCGTGTTTGGGGTCCTATGGCTTGCTCCTATAATCCATTCTACACATGTTCTATGGTCTAGAACCATGATTCTACCACCTATATGGCTTTCATGATTTTCTCCCATGGTTTTCCATGAAAACCTAACCATAGGTTGATGGTTTGGGTTTCTCTGAGATCATACTCTCTGCATTATCTATCCCAAGGTCTTTAGCAATTCATGGAATCAGTATCCATACCTGAGAAGAATACTCCTTCTCTGCAACTCTTCTCCCTTGGCCTTCTTCTCTTCTTTCCTTCTCTTTTCCTTCTCTTCCTTCTCTTCTCTTTCTCTCAATTCAATTGGGGTTGTAAAAGGAGTAAAAGAGGCTTAGGGACGTCCTATTTATAGAGTAGAAACTCTTAAAATAAGTTCCATTGAGATTTGGAAGGAATCCCATCGAAATTAGGAAACTTTCCTAATTTTCAGATTTACCGAGTACCGGGGGTCGATAGGGGGGTCGGACATCCCGTCGACCCCTGGTTTCTAAAGTGTTCGACCCCCCCATGTAAAACTGGGGGTCTGACTTCTGTCTTGGGGGGGTCCGACCCTCCCTTGCTGGGTATGCGACCCTCTCTTTAATTTAAGTATTTTTGGGTCAGTTTAATACCTAGGATTGTGATCTCCTTCACGCACTTGGTCCATTTGGCTCATCCATGATGGGTAGACCTAGTTCAAGGTGGTAAGACTGGGTTAGTTTGATACTGGTCTTACACGGAGCCTGCGTGGAAGTGGGATTGCATCACTATGGATTTCGTCACTGGCCTACCTTTGACACCAAGGTCAGTGGATGCAGTTTGGGTAATAGTTGATCGACTCACCAAGACAGCTCGATTCATTGCGGTCAGACCTCACTATACCATGGACAAGCTGACCAAGTTATATGTTGATAATATAGTCAGACTTCATGGCATCCCAGAAAGTATAGTATTTGACAGAGACCCTCATTTTACATCAAAGTTCTAGGGAGGATTATAGAAAGCTATGGGAACCAAGTTGAAGTTTAGTACAACATTCCACCCTCAAACAGACGGGCAGTCAGAAAGGACTATTCAAATTTTAGAAGATATGCTCCGAGCTTGTGCATTAGATTTCAAGGGAGCTTGGGACGAGAAGCTATCACTTATCGAGTTTGCTTATAACAACAGCTATCAGGCTACAATTCAGATGGCTCCATATGAAGCACTCTATGGGAAAAAGTGTCGAATACCTCTGTCATGGAACGAGGTGGGAGAAAGAAGAATTATAGGACCGGAGTTTGTTGAAGAAACTTGTCGAGTGATTGATTAAATCAAGGAGAGAGTAAAGACAGCTGAAGTTCGACAGAAGCACTATGCGGATAATCGACGTCGAGATATGGAGTTTACAGTGGGTGACAAAGTATTCTTGAAGATATCACCGGTGCAAGGTCTGAAAAGGTTTGGTAAGAAGGGACCATACGAGATATTGACCAGACGTGGTAATGTAGCATATTAATTGGCTCTACTACCATCTATGTCAAACGTTCATGATGTGTTCCATGTATCATTATTGAAGAAGTATGTATGGGATCCATCGCACATCATGACAGCTGATCCCCCAGACTTGACCGAGGACTTAACATTTAAAGTGGTACCTGTGATGCTCTCAAGCTGAAAGGTACAGTAACTTCGAAGCAAGGATATCCATTATGTGAAGGTGCATTGGAAAAGCCAAGATGTCGAAGAAATTACTTGGGAGGAAGAGAGCGCGATGAGGAAGGAGTACGCTAACCTTTTCGACGATCAAGGTACGTTCAAATTTTGAGGCTGAAATTTCTTTTAAGGGTGGGGGAGTTGTGAGACCTACATGTAAATTTCGGGGATGAAATTTCTTGTAAGGGTGGGGGAGTTGTAAGACCCGCACTCCGTGAACCCGATCTAAACCTTGATTTCATGTCGTAACAGGTCTTTCGATCATCACCGGGCCAGACGGGACGAGCGGATGACAAACAGGTACGAAATCGAAACAAAGACGGTCAAATAATCATTATTTTATGTTGACCGATCGATGGTACCGGTCTACATACCGGTCGACCGGTCAACTCTGCGCAGTTGACTACGGAGATCCGAAATTGGATCTCTGCGGGTCCCACTTTCCTAAACCATAATACCTGGACCTTCCTAATCCTAATTGGGTTACTAAACCCTAATCCTAGCCTATATAAACACCTCTAAACCTCCTCAAATCTTTTCCATTATTCTTTACAAACCCTAGAAAGGAGAAGGAGGTTGGAGAAGGGGTATAAGCTAGGAAGAAGAAGGAAGTGTCGCCCTTGCCGTTCGACGACGCTCACCTTACGCCAGTCAACGGTAAGTGTTTGAATCATTCTTCTTACTATGACTCTAGGATAGTTGTATGGTTGGATCAATACCATGCAAAGCAGGTATTGATCTAAAACCATAATTGGCCATTAAACCCTAATTTGCCGTCAAACCCTAGATTCGAGTTCTAGGATGATATTCATCGAAACTAGACTTGAATGAGTTGGAGATAACTCTAATTCAAAGCTCAGACTTAGAATGGATAGGAGAAACCCTGGAAACCATGGAGAATGATCGACGGCAGTCGAAAAACCCAAAGTATGGTCTTCGGAGACATACCAGTCGACCATACCGATTGCTAGTTTTCTCACAGAGCTGCGATCGGTATGTTGTGACCCGTCAGCTCTGAAAGGCTGGTTTTGGACTTTGTTGGTTTTCCGACCAACGTGAAACCCTAAGAAACTATTCTAATGAAACCCTAATAATATTGTAGGACTTTGTGATATTCCGTTTGGATCTTGTATCGTGGAGCAAGCAATCAAACGAGCGTTAGGTAAGGGAATCTGACCTAAACCCTAATAATTAATGGACAGTAAATCATTGTTAATAACCCAGAATATATATGATGTGATGTTTGTGTATATTTACATGTCATCCTTTACTTTCAGTTATTATTATTGTTCATTAACCAGGTTTGGGCGAGTGGTCTCAGTGTAAGTAATAACAGGCACCCACCCAAGCCTGTCAAAAGCCGCTTGCACATCAAACCTGTGCAACTATTCCAAGTTAACCCGCCGTCCAGATTCAATGTTCTTGTTATCGAACCAAGGGAAACAAGCTTGTGCCGCCTCAGAACGGAACCACTGCTCATCGAGCTGTGGAACTGGTGGATGAGGACCGCGCATGCCCAAGCCATAGGAATGCTTGCCAAGACCGCGTCGTGGAGGCATTTAAACTGCAAAACATAAAGAAAACAAGAAGAAAAGCGTTAGAAATTATCGAAAATTCGACAGCATAACGACAGTAAATTGGTAAAAAGCCTCAAACTCACCCAAAACTTGGGGAGGAGGACTTACGTAACCCCCGCACACTTCAAGCAAATCAATCCCATACAATTTCAACAAGAAATTTAAGAAATTTAAAAAAAATCAAGAAATTTCAAAATTTTTGAAAAACCTAGGTTAAAATTAGAAAAATTCGATTTTTACTAAAACCATTCGATGAAAGTCCAAATTGGTTGAGGGCTTTTGCTCTTGGGGTCTTTAAACCCTTTTTAAGCCGAAGGAAAAAAGTTCCTACGGTTAGAATCTTCCAATCAAAGAAAAATCAATAATTTTAGGTAAAGAAGATATGAAAATTTGATAACAATTTGATAGAGAGGGAAAAGGCTTACCTGGAGACGATATGCCGAGTCTGGAACGGAAGAAAACAACTCCTACGATGACCGGTCGGACTGTAGCAACTCAGAAGTCAGAGGAGAATCGCAACCGGAGAAAAGAAGAAGAGAAAAGTGAGATTTTTCTCACTTTTTTTGTGATTTTAAAGACCTTTCTGGGCATACCGGTCGACATACCGGTCGACCGGTACCCCATAGAGGTCGCGACCGCTATGTCTCGATCAGAATGTAACTCTGACTGGTCGACTATACCGGTCGCCCCATTTCTCTACAGAGTAGTGACCGGTATGTTGCGACCGGTCAGCTATAAAAAGGCCAGAAAAATTTATGAAAAATTTTAAAAAGTTTGCAAATTAAATTTTTACTTTGCGACTGTTTCCCCTTATATTGTTCAAGACTAACACCACTATTATTGTTCTCATGTGTTATGTCTTCTTCTCAGATCCAAACAGAATAGTCTGAGATGGTAGGCGGAAACGGTCGTAGGGGTCGAAAGCGTCACCAGTCTAGGGTGCGCCGCGATGAAGAAGAACATGTAAAACCAGGCTATGTTAGGGAGCCAAGCCCGGTAGTTGAGGAAGAACAGGCTCCAAGGGCACCGACAAATTTTCCTGGCCCTCCTCACACGAACTCTGAGACTATTGTGACCAATCTGGTATATCAAATGGAATCTCAACAAAAAGCATTCCTGAGCGAGATGTCAAAGATGTTCAGGCCACCGGGTCATGTTCCCACTGAAGGTACGCCTGGGTCTGGAGGGAATAATACTACACTGCCGATGCATGGTAGACCAGGGTCGATGGGCCAAGCACAGAATGTACAACCACCACACCAGTTTTCATTGTCTTCTGCTTATCAGGGAGCCTATCTGTACCCACCACTATGGTACGGGATGACTACACAGGGGCAGCACGATCTGAGTCGGCGGTGGACAGATTCCTAAAGTTGAAGCCTTCTTCATTCACAGGTAAGACAGGGAAACCATTGTGGCCAACACAGTGGGTTGCAGAAATGGAAAAGAATTTTTGCCCGATGACTTGTACAGAGGATGAGAAGGTTCTGTTTGCCACTCATATGCTGAAGGAAGATGCGAATGCTTGGTGGAATTCTACACATGCATATCTGGAGACAAAGCATACACAGGTGGATTGGGAAGTGTTCAAGATAGTCTTCTTTGATAAATATTTTCCGAAGAGTTTCAGAGATCAGATGGAGAAGGAATTCCTTAATTTGCAGCAGTCTCAATCGACTGTGGATGCCTATCAACAGAGGTACGAAGAGTTATTTTTCTTCGCATCGGCAAGTATGCAAGAGGAGGAGACCAAGACACGTAGGTTCACCATGGGACTGCGTGGAAGCATCAGAGAGCATATACTGGGTCTAGACAAGAAAATTTATAATGAGGCTGTACAGGTTACGAGAGTGATAGAATCCAGTCAGAGGGACAGCTTCTTCACTTAGAACAGGGGAGTAAAGAGACCCGCTACTGAGAGTTCAGGTAGCAGTAACAATAGACCTTCCCACCCATACAGGGCTCAGTACACTACAGGGCCTGCAAGAAACAATACGGCACCACCTGTGACACGGTTCACTGGACAAAAGCCGAATATCAAATGTTATAATTGTCAACAAGTGGGTCATGTTGCAAGGACCTGCACTCTACCTAGGAAACAACCTCCCCAGCAAGGAAAAGTATTTGCGGTCACCAATGATGAGGCAGCCATATCACCTGATGTGGTCACCGGTATGACTCTATCCCTTACTATTTAGCTTACTATTTCACTGTATGTATGAGCATGTAGAACTAAGGGACAATAAAAATTTCAGGAATTGTAAATGTAGCTGGTATACCTGCGCCTCGCACTCCTTTGTTTCTATTTCCTTTGGGAAGCGAATGGAGTTATCGATTAAGCACTTGAACCCAAGCTTGATAGTTCGCTCTCCACTAGGAGTCGAAGTAGCTTTGACTGAATACTATGGGCCGTGCACAGTTTGTATTGAGGGAAGAGACTTAGAAGGAAGTCTGGTGCTACTCGAGATGGCAAACTTTGATGTCATCTTGGGAATGGATTGGCTAGGCCATCATTCAGCTATCCTATTATGTGGTGAAAGGAAGCTTGTGCTTACAGACAAAAAGGGGGAGGAGTATAGCTTCACTGGGACCAAGTTACCTAGGAAGCAGAAGCTGATCCTCTCCGCCCTAAAAGCTAAGAGATGCTTAGAGAAAGGGGGGGAGTGGGATATCTAGTATCTGTAGTCGACATCACTGCTGAGGTGCCAAAGTTGGAAGATCTAGATGTGGTGCTAGAGTTTCCAGATGTATTTTCAGAGGATCTCCCAGGTCTACCATCAGACAGAGCTACAGAATTTGTGATATACCTTATGCCAGGTTTGGCGCCGGTGACTAAAGCACCATACAGGATGGCCCCTATCGAGTTAAAGGAGTTGAAGACCCAGTTACAAGAATTGTTAGATAAGGGTTTCATACGACCTAGCATATCACCTTGTGGAGCACTTGTATTATTTGTCAAGAAGAAGGACGGAAGTGTACGGCTATGTATCGATTACCGTGAGCTGAACAAGTTGACTATCAAGAATCGGTATCCTTTGCCTAGGATCGATGACCTATTCGATCAGTTACAAGGTGCAAAGGTTTTCTATAAGATTGACCTCCGATCGGGGTATCATCAATTGAAGATCAAGGCCGGAGATATTTCGAAGACTGCTTTCAGAACACGGTATGGGCATTATGAGTTTCTAGTTATGTCGTTCGGTTTGACCAATGCTCCAGCGTCGTTCATGGAACTGATGAACCGAGTGTTTCATGATATGTTGGACACTTCGATCATCGTATTCATCGATGACATATTGGTCTACTCAAAGGACAGAGAGGCTCATGCAACACACTTAAGAGCAGCCCTACAACGGCTGAGAACGGAGAAGTTGTATGCTAAGTTCAAGAAGTGTGAGTTTTGGCTGAAGGAAGTGGCTTTCTTGGGCCATTTAGTATCCGAAGACGGTATCAAGGTTGATCCAAGTAAGATAGCTTCTATAGTAGGATGAAAAGCACCAAAATCTGTTGCAGAGATACGTAGTTTCCTTGGGTTGGCTAGTTATTATAAGAGATTCGTGGAAGATTACTCCAGGATCGCTGTTCCACTCACCAGATTGACCAAGAAGGGAGAGAAATTCATATGGACAGATGAGTGCGAGAAGTGTTTTCAGACTTTGAAGTCAAGACTAGTCTCTGCACCTATCTTGACCATCCCAGAACCAAGCGTACCGTTTATCTTATATACGGATGCTTCAGGGTTGGGTATTGGGTGTGTATTGATGCAAGGAGAACAGGTGATTGCTTATGCATCAAGACAGTTAAAAGAGCATGAGAAGAACTATCCTACGCATGATTTGGAGTTAGCAGCGGTTATACATGCAATCAAGACTTGGAGACACTACTTGTACGGTGAAAAGTTTCAGATTAAGTCAGATCACAAGAGCTTAACTTATCTTTTCACTCAGAAGGATCTGAATATGAGACAGAGGAGATGGCTAGAGTTATTAAAAGATTATGACTGTGACATCCAGTACCATCCGGGTAAAGCAAATGTTGTAGCTGACGCCTTAAGCAGAAAATAGACATCGAAACCTAAGGCTGGACCAAGTACAAATGCTACATTATGTGCCGCAGCCTCAAGTTCAATTGAAGGTGAGGAAGAGTATATAATAGAGACTGCAGAAGGTCCAGTCGAGCAAGGCTTAATTCATAAGTTCACCATGATGTTCGCAGCTTTGAAGATCTCACCGAGTCTAGTTGATGAAGTCAAGGTAGCAATCCTACAGGATCCACATCTCAAGACAGTGCAAGAAGATCTAGTGAAGGGTAATAGCAATCCTGACTTTATCTTGGATTCAGACAAGGTACTTAGGTATCGTGGACAGTTATGTATACCTGAGAGTGAAGACTGCAATATCAGAGATCGAGTTATGACTGAAGCTCATTACACTCCATATTCGGTACATCCAGGAAGTACCAAAATGTACCATGATTTGAGAAGACTGTATTGGTGGAGAGGTATAAAAGCCGATATAACTCGTTTCGTGTTCCAATGTCTGAATTGTCAACAAGTTAAAGCAGAAAGGGAAAGACCCGCAGGTTTGCTACAACCACTACCGAAGCTTGCATGGAAGTGGGATTGTATTACTATGGATTTCGTCACTAGCCTACCTTTCACACCAAGGTCAGTGGATGCAGTTTGGGTAATAGTCGATCGACTCACCAAGATAGCTTGATTTATTGCAGTCAAACCTCAGTATACCATGGAGAAGCTGGCCAAGCTATATGTAGATAACATAGTCAGACTCCATGGCGTCCCATAAAGTATAGTATCTGACAGAGACCCTCGTTTTACATCAAAGTTCTGGGAAAGATTATAGAAAGCTATGGGAACAAAGTTGAAGTTTAGTACAGCTTTCCATCCTCAGACGGACGGGCAGTCAGAAAGGACCATTCAAATTTTAGAAGTTATGCTCCGAGCGTGCGCCTTAGATTTCAAGGGAGCTTGGGATGAGAAGCTATCGCTTATTGAGTTTTCTTATAACAACAGTTATCAGGCTACAATTCAGATGGCTCCATATGAAGCACTCTATGGGAAAAAGTATCGAACACCTCTGTTATGGAACGAAGTGGGAGAAAGAAGAATTGTAGGACCGGAGTTTGTTGAAGAAAACTTGTCGAGTGATTGATCAAATCAAAGAGAGAGTAAAGACAGCCCAAGTTCGACAGAAGCACTATGCGGATAATCGACGTCGAGATCGGGAGTTTGCAGTGGGTGACAAAGTATTCTTGAAGATATCACCGGTGCGAGGTCTGAAACGGTTTGGTAAGAAGGGAAAGCTATGCCCCAGGTATGTGGGACCATACGAGATATTGACCAGACGTGGTAATGTATCATATCAATTGGCTTTACCACCATCTATGTCATGCATTCATGATGTATTCCATGTATCATTATTGAAGAAGTATGTCAGGGATCCATCGCACATCTTGACAGCAGACCCCCCAGACTTGACTGAAGACATAACATTTGAAGTGGTGCCTGTGATGCTCTCAAGCCGAAAGGTACAGCAACTTTGAACCAAGAAGATTCATTATGTGAAAGTGCATTGGAAAAGCCAAGATGTCGAAGAGATTACTTGGGAAGAGGAGAGTGCGATGAGGAAGGAGTACCCTAACCTTTTTGACGATCAAGGTACGTTCAAATTTCGAGGCCGAAATTTCTTTTAAGGGTGGGGGAGTTGTGAAACCTATATGCAAATTTCGGGGACAAATTTTTTTTTAAGGGTGGGGGAGTTGTAAGACCCGCACTCCATAAACCCGGTCTAAACCTTGATTTCATGTCGTTGCAGGTCTTCCGATCATCACCGGGCCAGACGGGACGAGCGGATGACAAACAGGTATGAAATCGGACCAAAGACGATCAAATTAATCATGATTTTATGTTGACCGGTCGATGGTACCGGTCTACATACCGGTCGACTGGTCAGCTCTGCGCAGCTGACTACGGAGATCCGGAATTGGATCTCTGCGGATCCTACTTTCCTAATTCCGAATCCTAATATTTTCCTAATCCTAAGAGGCTTACTAAACCCTAATCCTAGCCTATATTGTAAGACCTGTGTCAATCTAACCCGGTCTTACCACCTTGAACCAGGTTTACCCATTATGGTCGAGTCAAATGGACCAAGGGCGTGAAGGAGATCGAGATCCCAAGTATCAAATCGACCCAAAAACACTTAAAATAGGGGAAGGGTCGCATACCCAGCTAAGCAGGGTCGGACCTCCCAAGACAGAAAGTCAGACCCTCAGTTTTGAAGGGAGGGTTGGACAGCTTAAGACCCTAGGGTCGACGGGATCATCGACCCTCCCGTCGACCCTCGGATTCTACCGAATATAGAAATTAGGAAATTTCCTAATTTTCGATTGGGATTCTTTCCTAATCTTAGAGGGACTTATTTAGGATGTTCCTACTCTATTTAAAGGACGTCCCTAAGCCACTTTCACTCCTTTCACAACCCTAATCGAATTGAGAGAAAGAGAGGAGAAGGAAAGAGGAAGAAGGAAGGGAAGGAAGAGAAATTAAGCCAAAATAGAAGAGTTGCAGAGAAAGATTATCTTTTCTGGTATGGATACTAATTCCATGAGTTTCTACAGACCTTAGGTTAGTTAATGTTGAGAGTGTGATTTCAGAGAAACCCAAACCATCAAGCTATGGTTAGGTTTCCATGGAAAACCATAGAAAAATGCATGAAAGCTATCTAGGTGGGTTATACATGGTTTCAGACCATGAAATGAATGTAGAATGGAATGTAGGAGGAAGCCATAGGATTCCAAGTACGAAGAATAGATTAAAAGAGGAAATTGGACCAAAGTGCACCGAGGGTCGCACCGAGGGTCGATGACCATCCGACCCTAGGTGTTCCTGACCATCGACCCTAAGTGTTCGGGAAGTTCAGAATCTGGGGAGGGTCGCACCCAGGGTCGATCCTGACTCCGACCCTACCTCCGACCCTCAGTTAACAAAATAGTTTTTAAATTCCGAATAAATTCTAATTAAATTCTATCGACTTTGTTAGGTTTCTAGCAATATAATAACACTGTAAAGGTGATTCCAAAACTTAGAAAAGTATCTATTAGGAAGCTAAGGTAAGGAACCAGAACTCCAAACTAAATTGGTTAATAAGAAAAACTATTTTCTATTTCTTGATTCCTATGCTATGATTGATTCTATGCGAATATGTTTGTAATGTGCATACAGCATGCCATCCAATATTTCTATTATTTGTTCATGCATATTTACTTTATTGTTTATAACATGATGATGATGATGATGATAGGAATAGGCATGTGGTTGTATGTGTGTGGTTGATGTACTTGATGCGAGCGGGTATCAGGGGAGGTGTGATGAGAACGTCAATAAATGTTAACCTTTGGCGGGTTTCAGCACTTTAGCTCTATCTCTAACTCAAGTCTTGTGCATTGGCATCGTCGTATCGCCATTACTTTAGCAGAACTATTATGTCGTAGAGTATCAGGGGAGGTGGTCTCGGTCCTTGTAGTCTCTGACTCTACCGGGGGGCCTTAGCTCTATCTCTATGGACATTCTGAGGGATGCTGGGGTGAGGCCTTTGATACACTGTTTGGCATTAGGATTGGTTAGTTGCGAGCCTAGTTTGCAGCCCTCGCCAATAGGGGCTTACGTGTTGGTATGACACTATATAGCAATAAACGTAACCTTTGTTATATAATGTTCATGGTTGGGTGCATGTGAGTTGACGATAAACGTGATCTTCGGGTAACGTCACCCACTCGTGTATAGAGGCGGAGTCAATAAACGCGACCTTTGGCTACCTAAACGTTTCTATTGCATACTGCAAACTTTAAACCGGACCAAAGATATAAATTGACTTTTCGTATGCATATGTATTGTTGCATTGTTTTGGCTACTCACTGAGCCGTATTGTGTGCTTACCCCTCGACGTCGAATATTTTTAGTTGATGATGCAGGTTATACCGTTGAAGACTATGTGAATGTGTCTGCGTACGGGAACGTGGCAGCGATGGAAGTTGAAGCTGAAGTGGATACACACGACTCCTCTTGCGAGTGCAATTCGTATGTATTTGATTAGATATTTTTATAGGTTTCTTATTTGGATTTATTAAGACATGTATTTGGTATTTAAATATTTATGTCTCAGTTGAAAACAGAATAATTTGCTATTAAATTAAATGATATCATCTTAGTTTCTCAGTTCATGTTATTATAAGACTTCTGCTATTGTGTATTTACTCTGATTATGATTACGGATGTGTGTGAGTTTAGATAACGCGGGGATAGCCTATTTAAGATCCCGGTTGAACCATTGGTTTGCAAGCGGTTCATCACACCATTCTGAACAGTGCAGAATTGGGGTGTGACAACTTGGTATCAGAGCATCTCAGGCCTTGTCCGCTGAACTAGCATACATTCAAGACAATAGTGAACTGAGATAGGATAAAGTAAAAGCTTTAATATAAACACACTGTAAGCACAATTGATGATTGAGACCAAATTTAAAAAGAGAATAATGCATCTATAAAAGGGGAAACAAGTTACATACAATGAGAAAGAGAAACAAAACGTATATACATAACTGAAGCAGAGTACAGTCCACAACCCGGACAGTTACTGTAAGACCCGTGTCAATCTAACCCGGTCTTACCAACTTGAACCAGGTTTACCCATCATGGTCGAGTCAAATGGACCAAGGGCGTGAAGGAGATCGAGATCCCAAGTATCAAATCGACCCAAAAACACTTAAAATAGGGGAAGGGTCGCATACCCAGCTAAGCAGGGTCGGACCTCCCAAAACAGAAAGTCAGACCCTCGGTTTTGGAGGGAGGGTCGGACAGCTTAAGACCCTAGGGTCGACGGGATCATCGACCCTCCCATCGACCCTCAGTTTCTGCCGAATATAGAAATTAAGAAATTTCTATATTTTTCGAATCCCCATCGACCCTCCCATCGACCCTCAGTTTCTGCCGAATATAGAAATTAAGAAATTTCTATATTTTTCGATTGGGATTCTTTCCTAATCTAAAATGGACTTATTTTAGGATGTTCCTACTCTATTTGAAGGACGTTCCTAAGCCACTTTCACTCCTTTCACAACCCTAATCGAATTGAGAGAAAGGGAGGAGAAGGAAAAGAGGAAGAAGAAAGGGAAGGAAGAGAACTTAGCACAAAGGAGAAGAATTTCGGGAGAAAAGTTATCTTCTCAGGTATGGATACTAATTCCATGAATTTCTACAGACCTTAGGTTAGTAATTGTTGAGAGTGTGATCTCGGAGAAACCCAAACCATCAACCTATGGTTAGGTTTCCATGGAAAACCATATAAGAACGCGTGAAAGCTATCTAGGTGGGTTATACATGGTTTCAGACCATGGAATGAATGTAGAATGGAATGTAGGAGCAAGCCATAGGATCACAAACACGAGGAATGGATTAACAGAGGGAATTTGACCAAAGTTCACCAAGGGTCGCATCGAGGGTCGATGACCATCCGACCCTAGGTGTTCTTGACCAT
Source organism: Protea cynaroides (assembly GCA_028583415.1). NCBI lineage: Eukaryota > Viridiplantae > Streptophyta > Magnoliopsida > Proteales > Proteaceae > Protea > Protea cynaroides. Next base: position 72,470,503 of record CM053275.1, read on the forward strand.
CGACCCTCAGCATTCGGGAAGTCCAGAAAGAGGGAAGGGTCGATAGACCCATCGACCCTACCTCCGACCCTCAGTTAACATAGTAGTTTTTAAATCTGGAACTAATTCTAATTAAATTCTACGACTTTGTTAGGTCTTCTAGCAATATAATAACATTGTAAAGGTGATTTGAAAGCTTGGAAAAGTATCTTATAGCAAGCTAAGGTGAGGTACCTTAACCCCAAACTAAATTGGTTAATAATAAACTGTTTTCTATTTCTTGAGTCCTATGCTATGTTTGATTCTATGCGAATATGTTTGTAATGTGCATACAGCATGCCAACCAATATTTCTATTACTTGTTCATGCATATTTACTTTATTGTTTATAACATGATGATGATGATGATGATAGGAATAGGCATGTGCTTGTATGTGTGTGGTTGATGTGCTTGATGCGAGCGAGTATCAGGGGAGGTGTGATGAGAACGTCAATAAACGTTAACCTTTGGCGGGTCTCAGCACTTTAGCTCTATCTCTAACTCAAGTCTTGTACATTGGCATCGTCGTATCGCCATTACTTTAGCAGAACTAATATGTCGTAGAGTATCAGGGGAGGTGGTCTCGGTCCTTGTAGTCTCTGACTCTACCGAGGGGCCTTAGCTCTATCTCTATGGACATTCTGAGGGATGCTGGGGTGAGGCCTTTGATACACTGTTTGGCATTAGGATTGGTTAGTTGCGAGCCTAGTTTGCAGCCCTCGCCAATAGGGGCTTACGTGTTGGTATGACACTATATAGCAATAAACGTAACCTTTGTTATATAATGTTCATGGTTGGGTGCATGTGAGTTGATGATAAACGTGATCTTCGGGTAACGTCACACACTCGTGTATAGAGGCGGAGTCAATAAACGCGACCTTTGGCTATCTAAACGTTTCTATTGCATACTGCAAACTTTAAACGGACCAAAGATATAAATTGACTTTTCGCATGCATATGTATTGTTGCATTGTTTTGGCTACTCACTGAGCCGTGTTGTGTGCTCACCCTCGACGTCAAATATTTTTATTGATGATGCAGGTTATACCGTTGAAAACTATATGAATGCGTCTGCGTACGGGAACGTGGCAGCGATGGAAGTTGAAGCTGAAGTAGATACACACGACTCCTCTTGCGAGTGCAACTCGTGTGTATTTGATTAGATATTTTATAGGTTTCTTTACTTAGATTTATTAAAGATTTGTATTGATATTTATTTATGTCTCGGTTGATATAGAATAAATTGTTATTTAAATTTTAATATCACATAGAATCTCAGTTCATTTATTTACAAGATTTCTGCTATTGTGTATTTACTCTGATTATGATTACGGATGTGCGTAAGTTTGGATAACGCGGGGATAGCCTATTTGAGATCCTGGTTGAACCGTTGGTTATTTAGCGGTTCATCACATCATTCTGATTAGTGCAGAATTGGGGTGTGACAACTTGGTATCAGAGCATCTCAGGCCTTGCCCGCCAAACTGACACACATTCAAGACCATTGTGAACTGAGATAGGATAAATTTAAAAGTTGTAATACAAACACATTGTAAGCACAAGTGATGATTGAGACCAAATTTAAAAAGAGAATAATGCATCTATTAAAGGGAAAACAAGTTACATACAATGGAGAGAAACTTCCTCATGATGACTATTACAGAGGAAGAGAAGGTACTATGTGCCACCTTCATGCTCAAGGGCGACGCACATCATTGGTGGAAATCCACGAAGACATATTTACTGACCAAGCACGCCCAACTGACATGGGCTATATATAAATAAGCATTCTTCGAGAAATATTTTCCACGAAGCTTCAGAGATTCGATGGAGAAGGAGTTCCTGAGTCTTTATCAAGGACAGATGTCAGTGGATGCGTATCAACAACGTTATGAAGAGCTGTTTTACTTCGCACCACTGAGTATGCAAGAAGAAGAAACCAATACCCATAGGTTTGTTACGGGACTAAGAGGAAGCATCAGAGAAAATGTTCTGGGCTTAGAGAAGAAAATTTACAACGAAGCTGTCCAGATTGCTCGAGTGATTGAATCGAGCCAGAAGGAGAGTTATTTTACTCAGAACAAAGGCATCAAAAGGCCAATCGAAAACTCCTACAACGGAGGCAATAACATGACATATAAGCCTTTCCGTCCTCTGAATTTTAATGCTGCAACCAAGACTACCCCAGCAGCTCAACCTCAGCCAAAGCCAAATTCTGAAGCCCCGAAGTGTTTTAACTGCAACCAGTCGGGACATATGGCAAGGGAGTGCCCTAAGCCCAAGAAACAATTCCATCAGGGACGTGTATATGCTGTTACGTCCGAGGATGCGGCCGCATCACCCGATGTGGTCACAGGTATGACTGAAACTTTTAGAGTTGTAATTACATTGAATGAGCATGTAGACTAAGTAAAGATAAATCACAGGTATTGTACCTATAAATGACGTACCCGCCAGAGTACTCTTCGATTCCGGAGCTACTCATTCCTTTATATCTGTGTCATTTGGAAAGAAGACAAAATTACCCATCAAAACATTAAACTACAAATTACTTGTACGGTCACCGATGGGGTTAGAAGTGGAACTAGAGAAGGGTTATGGACCATGTCCAGTTCTCATTGGAGAGCAGACCTTAGATGCAACCTTGATACAACTTGAGATGGCAGACTTTGATGTCATCTTGGGAATGGACTGGTTAGTTCGGCATTCTGCAAATTTATTATGCGCCGAAAAAAAGCTAACATTCAAAGACAAATAAGGGGCAGAATTCAGTTTCTCGGGAACCAAACTTCCCCGGAGACGCAAGCTCAAACTTTCAGCATTAAAGGCTAAGAAGTGCCTTGACAAGGGAGCAGTCGGGTATCTAGTGTCAGTGGTCGACCTAACCAAGGAAGCACCACAAATGGATAACATTGATGTCGTGCGGGATTATCCAGACGTATTTCCAGAGGAATTACCTGGATTACCACCCGACCGTGCCACGGAGTTTGTAATAGACCTGATACCTGGAGCCGCACCCGTATCAAAAGCACCTTACAGGATGGCTCCTACGGAACTGAAGGAACTGAAGGTGCA
>CM053275.1:72474096-72673096 GCA_028583415.1 Protea cynaroides
ACACCAAACCAAATAAACCTAAACTGACATGAACTAACTCAACCTAAATTAAACTTGATGGACATGAACCTACCAAACCTAAAGAAATTCGAGTCAAGTTGAACCCAGGCCACCCTGATGCTAACAAAACCAACCTGAATTAAATCCAAAACCGAACATAAATCACTGAAAAAAAACATATCAGACAATGCAAAATCAGAGGGACTTAACTAAACTAAAACAGCTTTATTCACATTGTTTCGGGTTCAACAAACAACACTCTACTATGCAAACCGAGGACAGTAATGGAAATAAAGAACAAAATAATAATAAAAACAAACTCGATAATGGCTAAACATACCTGATATACAATAAGAGGTAAACAACAATAAAAGAAACAAAGGGAAGAAAAGCAACCTATTAGAACTACTATGAGAAATCTGCAACCCAACATGATCCCAGTCAAATCCCATCAAACATAGCTAAGAGCGAGGAAAAATAAATAAAAAAACAAAAACGAGAACAAAACAACAACAAACCTATCAACAGAAATATAATACAACACAACATAGCCATGCTTCGGAGGCATCATAGAGAAAAAAACAAAGTAAACACAGATAGACAATAATGGAAACCTCATATGACAAGAGGAGGGGACATAACAAATAACCGACAAACAATAGTGAATTCAAGAGTGAAAGAGTACCACCATAAAAAAAAAAAAAAAAAAATAAAGAATAAAATAAAAAAATCTTACCTATAGCTGCGTTACCACCACCCTCTCCGGCGTCGGCTATAGTGATAGTGCCTCCTTTCTCTTCGGCTCTGCCACTTCTCACGAACCCAGCGGCTACTATCGCATAGCCCTCTTCTCTTCTTAGCTACGGCTCCCTTTCTCAATCTCGCTGCTCTCTTTGGTTTTTTTTCTTTTTTTTTCTTCCCCCTCTCTGCTCTTCTTTCCCTGGCAGCTGCCGCCGCTTTCTTCTTCTTTGCTTCTTCTCTCCTGCTTCTGATTTTTCTGCTCCTCTTGGCAGCTTCTGATTTTTCTTCCTCTTTCAGCTTGTGATTTTTTCTTCTTCCTCCAACTTCTGATTTTTCTTCCTTCTCCTTGGCTGATCAGCGGAGCTACCCCCTTCTCTCGGACTCTGGTTTCTCCTTGAGGAACCCCTCTGCTTCTCTACTTCCCTCCTGATTTTTTTTCTTCCTTGGATCGGCTCCCTCTTATACCTATTCTGGGCAACCTCCACTGATGAGGTGTCGATGGGAGGATGAAGGAGCTGAGGTGGCTGGGGATGTGATGCCGGCTGGAGAGAAGCAAAGCCCGGCGGCTTTTGGGGGAGAAATTTTGGGAAAGAGGGGGTGAGGTGTCGAGCTCCCTCTTCCCCGCAACTCTGCTCTTCCCTTCTTCCCCGCTCTCTCTCTTCTTTCTCTCCCTGATTTCTGCCCTTTTTCTCTTTGATTTTTTTTTTCTCTTAGTCTTCGATCCCTTTCTTTAAGGGATCTGGACTGTTCGGTTCCCCCTTTTATATATATATCCTATTTTATTTATTTATTTTTATTATATTTTTTTATACCCCTCTCATTGTGTATGGTACCCCAATGAGAGCGGGCATCCCCGTAGTGGCAAAATCGGGGTACTGACAACGGTGCCGTGTTCAGATGCTCCTGTGTTTCAGGACGTATATGGCTGTCTTCCCCCACAGGTGGTGGTGGTGGAATGGAGTTTCGGTTTTGCCTGGTTACTCTTCGCCCAGCCATTTTTCCATTCTGATGATGGTAGTGCCTGTAAGTAATCATAGCACATGTGAGGCAATCAATATGATTATTCTCCAGTCAAAAATCTAACTAATCCATATCATTTTCAAATTTTCCAGATCATTCTGTCAAAATTACTGTATTTTCTAGCGTAGGGTCGATGGTAGAGTCGATCCTTATGCGACCCTAGGGTATGCGACCCAGAGAATCACTGTCAACTTACCTAGAGCCTAGGGTCGATGGTAGGGTTGGTATATGTCCGACCCTAGGGTCGACCCCTAGTTCTCTATCAGATCACCGAGAGGCTAGGGTCGATGAGGGGGTCAGTGGTAGGGTCGCATGTTTTGGTCGAATTATGCGACCCTAGGACCCAAAATCAGGTTTTAAATCCCAATTTTGGATTCATTTCTCATTCTTTCTCCTCCATTCTGACTCAGCTCATTCCTCTGAGTTGCTACAGTGACAACCCCGACCCATTTGGTGATTCTATCATACATTCGAGACTCTCACTCCTTCTCTTCAGGTGTGTGCTCTACTGTTTCATGTTTTTAAGGTTTCCTAACTAGGGTTTCGCCCATTTATATCGTTTTCTTCAAATTAAAATTTTTCCAATCGTAAAAATTTGATTTTTATTGGGGGCTTTTCCTATTGGTCACCCAATGGATGAAATCCCTAAAAAATATTCAAGTTTCATCGGTTGGTTATCGATAAACTTGAAAATTTCAAATTTTGACCTAATTTTTTGAGATTTTTGAATTTCTTGAAATTTCTTCAAATTCAATCTTCTTAGATTAAATTTCCAACTGTATGAGTCTTGTAGGACAGTTTAGAATCTATGTAAGTCCTCCTGCCCATGTTATGGGTGAAAAGTGAGGCTTTTGACCAATTTATGCCGTTATAATGTCAAAATTTTTGGATTTTTTACCATTACTGAACTATTATCTGTTTTTTCTTTGTTTTGTCAGATAATATGGCTCGTACCAAAGTACCTAGGGTTCACGACCCAGTTCATTTCCGTTTTAATGAGGCCGAGGCTTAGTATGCTCGCTACGCTCGTAAGAAGGTAGAGGGAGGTCGTCGTGTGGACTTGGCTAGTCTAGCCTTGTTCGACGTGGAGACGGTATTTGGTGACATGGGCTGGCTTCCCGTGATTACCTACGATGCCTGTACCCGTCCTGATCTGGTGAGACAGTTCTATTGTAATCTCCAGGTAGTGGGAGATCATAATGACACTGAGAGGGGTAGGGAGCTCAGGATCACGAGCTACGTCAAAGGAGTAGAGATTTCCTTTGACTGCCAGTAGTTAGGGGACCTCTTGGGCATATCACATGACGGCCCCTTGGTATACTGTGCTCCCAGAGAGCCCCAGTTCTTTTCCTTGGAGATACGGGCTGAGATAGACCGTCAGCTTATCAGAGAGGATCACTGGGAGATGAAGGCGATCAACCTACGTCTAGAGCCTCGGGTTTACTGCAAGATCATCTAGTACAGCCTGATACCCCAGAGTAAACACTACGAGAGGATCTCCCAGTTGACCCAGTATTTACTTTACTGTATCTGCACTAGGCAGCCTGTCTGCCTCCCTTATATTATTATGAGGACGATGATCTGTGCTACGCTGCCTGGTCAGATAGGCAACCTGCCCTATGGACGCCTGATTACTACACTGCTTACCCGCCTAGGGGTTGATTTAGTAGATGAGAAGATTCAGGAGAAGACTTTCTCATCAGTGCTGGACTGGGAGGCCAACTGTAGGATGGGCATGCGGGATGCTTAGGTCAGTGATGAGGAGAGGAACGCTCTGGTGCATCCTCGTACTCGGGTAGAGCTGGCAGACGCTGTGGCAGCAGCAGCAGCCGCTGGAGCAGGGGTTCATGGGGGTGATGCTGAGGATGAGGATCGTATGTACATGGATGTGGACTCCATACCTCCTCTATCACCTCTGCATTCGACTGGAGCTGGTCCATCAAAGACTCCTTCACGCACGGTTGGTCCTTCATGCCCACCATCTGATGATATGATGGGATTACTTCGTGAGATCAGGGAGGCTCAGCGTGCGACGGATTCGAGGGTGGGAGAGCTTCTAGATGCTCAGCGTGCGTCTGATCAGCGGATGACTGCGTTGACGGCTATTCTCCAGACGACCCAGACTCAGGTAGCCTGGCTGACTAGAGTCTATGCTGAGGACTATGACAAAGATCGCAAGGCACCGCCTCCCTCATCACCTCCAGCTTCATGATGTATTTTCCTTTTCTTTTGAAATACAAAGTAACTGTCTGGGTTGTGGACTGTACTCTGTTTTGGATATATATATATATAACTTGTTTCTCCCTTTATATGTGCATTATTCTCTATCTTAATTTTGTCTCAAACAACACGGTGCTTACAGTGTGTTTTTATTACAGCTTTTAAATTTTTCCTAACTCAGTTTACAAACTTTGTGGAATCATACTGGTTCAACAGACAGGGCCTGAGTGCTCTGATACCAAGTTGTCACACCCCAATTTCGTATTGTTTAGAATGGTGTGTTGAACCGTTAATAACCAATGGTTCAACCAGGATCTCGAATAGGTTGTGTCCGTTTGGTTTAAACCATACACTTCCACAATCATAATCAGAGTAAATACACAATAGCGGAAGTCTTAATATTAAATGAACTGAGAATCTAAATGTGATAATCATAAATATAATATCCAATTATCTTGTATTGATTGAGACATAAGTAAATAAAATAAAATATCAAATTATATTTCCTCAATAATCTAAATAAAAATCTAATCGAAAACGCATGAATTACACTCGCATGACGAGTCATGCGTCTCCACTATATCTTCTGCGTCCATCGCTGCAACATGTCCGTATGCAGGAGCACTCATATAATCTTCTACAGCCATACCTGCATCATCAACTAAAATATTCGAATTCGAAAAGGGTGAGCACACATCACGACTCAGTGAGCAAACAAAACAATGCAACAAACATATGCATCCATTTAATTCATAATTGTGGTCTGGTATATAAGTTTGCAATGTGCTATAGAAAGGTTCGGAGGCTGCCTCACCTCTATAGACGAGTGTGTGGAGCCGCTTAATGAATATCGGCATTGTCGTCCCACATGCACCCATCATGGACAAGTATACACCCAATGAAAACGGCATTGCTGTACCGGCTGCCCATACCAACACGTAAGCCCCTATTGGCGAGGGCTTGCAAACTGGGTTCGCAACTAACCAATCCTAATGTCAAACAATGTATCCAAGGCCTCACCCCAGCATCCCTCAATACGTCCATAGAGATAGAGCTAGGGCCTGGTGACAGGACACACCACAATGTCACATCCCCCCTGATGCCCTACGATGTATTAGTTCTGCTAAGGTAATGGCGATACGACGATGTTAGTGGATAAGACTTGAATAGAGATAAAGCTAGAGTCTAGTGACCAGGACACACCTCGATATCACGTTCTCCCCCTGATGCCCTACTCGCATCAAATACACAAACCATATACAAACATTCACATGCCTATTCCTAACATCACCATCATCATCATGTTCTAAACATACAAAATTAAATATGCATAAACAATAGTAAAATATGGAATCGCCACCTAGATAAGGTCTAGGACCTATAAATGGTCTCTCACTTGGAGAGACACTATGACTCATGCTCAATGGATTGGCTTCTAGTCTTACCAGAGAAGGGTAAGTGTCAAGTTACGAGTTGGGAAGGTGTTAGGCACCCAACTCGCCCGGTCAATGGACCGGTCTCCTTCTGTCCTATCCTTTCCTGCATTCTTAAAACTTATGTATGTTTAGGTCGTTCAATTTAGCCTAACTAGGCAAATGGGGAACCCTAGACCAAGTTTCTAAGTTGTTCTAACTTAGGGTGCCGCCACATAGATTTGAAAAATAAAATACAAGTCAAAAGACAATAAATGGATCAATGAACAAATGAATGGATAAAAAAATGAAATAATCATGAATAAACAAATAATGAATTAAAAGAATGAATAAGATAGAAAATACAACAGAAAATGGATGACCGAGCTTGAGATCAAGCCGCCTACGTATCCCTATGCGGCGGGAATCAGGCCAAACGTAGTTCGTGCGTGGTTGTGGTTGTGGTTGTGTGTGAGGTGCTCCCTTGACAAAGGAAGCACGTGTGACCGTGCGTGAAGGGTGAACTACTCAGAGTTCTCCACTTCCCGCTGCCTACGTATCTCTTTAGAGAATCAGGTCAAACGTAGTTCCCAATAGTTAACGGGCTGTTGGACCCCACATGGCATTACTGGAGAGGTGCTCGGACCTCAGAGGTACTCGGACCTCAACTCCTTGCACTCGGCAAGGCAAACTCAAGAGGTACTCGGACCTCGACTCCTTACACTCGACAAGGAAAACTCAAGAGGTACTCAGACCTCGACTCCTTGCACTCGGCAAGGCAAACTCAAGAGGTACTCGGACCTCGACTCCTTGCACTCGGCAAGGCATCACGCAAAAGGTACTCGGACCTCGACTCCTCGCACTCGGCAAGGCATCACTCAAGAGGTACTCGAACCTCGACTTCTTGCACTCAACAAGGCAAACTAACATTCTGAAAGTGATTGGTCCACAGACCAACTTCCAAACATGGGAGGCAAAATGCCCTCAGGCTACAGACAAAATTAGATAATGGCTAGGTTGGAGATCAGACATGATCCCCACCGCCTGGAAACATGCAAACATGACACCTTTTTTTTTTGTATTTTCTTTTTCCACCAAAATTGGACTCATTGGAGTCACCCTATAAAAAAAATCCTACAACACTAGGAGAGAGGGGTTCATGCATTCAGATCAAGCACAAGAAATAGTTCAAGCATGTGTTAAACCCAATATGGATTAGTAAACCTGTTATATCTTAAACCAAACCAAGTAAAAATGGGTCAACTTGAGCATGTGAGGTTGGTCTGGTTTTAACATTGGACTAAACCATGTTTATGCATTAATCGACTCAAGTCATGTAAGCATGAAATACAAGATATGGACCCGAGCAATAAGATCAATTATACCAGACATAACATGAACAAATTTATCATTCAAGCGTGATAGTATGGATGAGATAATACAAAAATCAAATCGGGTTTAAACACAAACCAAACCTATTTTGACCATAAGCTAGACCAACTCATATCCACACAAACCATGTTTAATCACAAAACATAAACCAACACAATCCAAATCAGATTTTTGATCTAAAAGAGGCCAACTTCAGCCAAGCCAATTTTAACCACAAATCAATTGAACCTAAACCAGATTTGCATTAAAGGGAACAATCCATGCCAAACCAGAATTACAACATTCGAAAATGAGATCAAGATAAAATGATAGAATTTGACAAATTGAAGCACTATCTCAAGGCATGTTCAATTATGGATCAAGTATTGTTAACTAGACCCAAGGGTGGCATGAGAGATTGGATCAATTTGAGTACCCGACAAAGCAGCCTAAACATGAATCTAATCTAAACCATGATCAATAATGAACAATAATACAGAACATCTATCATGGACTGAAATAACAAAAAATGAAAACAACAATGGTATAGGAATAACATGGGCAGCAAATATGAACAGATATTCACAGCCTACGCAAACGGGGTTGAGACCTGTGATTGCCATGGGATTAAAATTTTGAAGTGTGAGAAAAATGGGATAACAGATGTTGAACTAAAAACCTCGAAAACAACAAGAAAGGGGACTTTTGAAATTAGATTTTTGAAAGGGAAACAAAAATGAAGTATAATAAATGATTGCTGAAATTTGGGAAACACCACATAACAAACAAACAAACAAACAAGCAAAAAATAAATAAATAAATAAATAACCGACACAACACTTGCTAACCGAGCTTACTCCTACAAAAAATAGGAAGCCAAAAAACACCTTAAACCAGAAAATCTGTTCATTTGGAGTTACTTTCGATGAGTAGAAGAAAATGATAAAAAAATGCAAAAACCAAACCAACTGAAGGTCATTCTCTTGAAAGACAACCAAAAAGCCTACCTAGCAAATACCCCACTCTGTAAACGAACAAAACACCATTCCTTTGATTGAATATTAACATTGAGTTTCCAAGGAAGAACAAAACAAAAAAACCAGGTACAACACAGAAAATAGAATGCAACAAAGGGAAAATCACAGGGGAACTATAGGGAGAATCCATACATGAAATTGGCAGAAATTTGCAGAGAATCATAGAGGTTTACAAGAGATATGCAAGGAGATCCTAAGAAATTTTGCAACCACAAGAAAATTATCATATGAAACATAAGGACATTCTATAAAGATGGCAGAAAAACATATGTATACATAAAATAAGATGAGGAAAGAAAATAAAACTTACCTTGACAATCGCTGGTAAAATCCAATCGAAAGAAAAAGAAAAGAATCCTTGAACCTTCTACAACAAATTTTTCTTTTGCATCTGCAGCTGGTTCTGGCCATATCCAACTCATGAGAATTAAGAAGGATCGCAAAGAAGCAAACAAATGCAGCTTTTAGCCTTTTCTCTTCTCTACTTATTCTCAGCCACCTCCTGATCCTCATAAGCCTCCCCAAATATGATGTATGTTTCAGAATTTGGGCTCTTGAATACGTCAGGCTTGGAGATGACAAACAGAACATTTTTTGGTCCTCTTAATTGTAATCCTACTGACACCCGTGACAGGTTCCATCTCCAGCTTCAGGTGCCATTCCTTCTGCTCTTGTTCCTTGCATTTTTTACACCACCGCACTTCCTTCCTCTCACTTTCTCTCTCTTGCGGTTCACTCCTAGCAGTCACCGACCACCCAATAAAAACAAACAAGTATTCATTTAATAAAGGGAAAAAGACACTACCTCCCCTGTAACTTATCTTAAAAAAAACCCTGCAGCAAACCATTCTGTGGCCGCAATTGTCTCTAGCTACAATGTCTTCCTTGGAACTACTACAGCCAGTAACATTCCAATAGATATGACACAATCTGATTCTAAACCCGACTGCTTCATTTCATAGAACATTCTCACAGCTTCTATACTTTTCCCATTCACGGCAAACCCACTATCAATGCTATTCCATGTATGAATATTTCTTGTTGGCATTTAATCAAACGCTCTTCGTGCCCCCATTGACTGGATTCACATCTTGAGAACGAATTTATTAAACGATACCTACACCTGCCATCAATCACCGGAGAATACGAGAACCACAAAAAATCAAACCAAATTCATGTAGGTTGGAGAAGAGGGAGCATATAGCATCTATGTTTATTTTCTTCTCCCAGATCCCCTTCTTCAAGCTTCTTCTTCTGCACAACCTCTCTTCCAATTTTTCTATAATTTCTTCTTCTATTCATTTCCACGCAGCAGCAATGGTGGCCTCTATTGCGCCTCTCTCTCTCTCTCTCTCTCTCTCTCTCTCTCTCCCCCACTCTCATTCCTCTCACTCCCACTCACGGCTCCCTCTAGCAGCAGCCTCCCTTTCTTTTCTTCTCCCCACACGACCCGAACCTCCATCTCTCCCTGATTTCTCTCTTCTCAAAAACCTCCTTGAGCTTTCCCCCCTTTTTTCGGCTTCCCCTCTCCACTTTGCTGCCGCCTTCTCTTCTTCTTCACTTCTTCTGATTTTCAGCAGTTGCCCCTTTTGTTTGTCTAGTTTTTTTCCTTTTCCTAACCCTTAATCCAAGGGCCAGGATCCCTCCACTTCATCCCCTCTCAAACCATCTCATTGACCCAAACCCAACCATGATCTAACCCACTAAACTAAATCCATTGACCTTAGTTCTAAACCCAATCAAACATCCTAAAACCCAAGGTTACGAACCCAAGCCCATTTTAGAAAACAGAAATTATCATAAACTTAAGCCCACTAAACTAAAACCTATTGACTCAAATAACTAAAAGAATTAAAAAAAACTCTATCATAAGGCCCAATAACAAACAAATGCCTAAAACAAAACAACAAAAAGAAAACAAAACTAAAACCCACTAACACCTAAGCTAAGCCCATTTAAATAACAAAATTAAAACCCACTACCACAAAACTAAAGTTATAGGCCCAAGCCCGATTCTCTTAACAATTTTCCCATTTTTTTTCATTTCATAACAACCTAAAATGGTAGAGACATTCTAACATAACCAAAAAATGACAAAAATTCCCTTGATGAGTAATAGGCCAAAATGGGGGTCTTACAGAATGCCCCTCTTCGGCCGAAATTCAAACTGAATGAGGGCGAAGAAAAGAAAATACCGCATTTTGGTCCATGGACAATTGCACAAAATGAAAAGATGGGGAAACAGAATATTCTGACTAGATGTTCCGTCAGAAGAATCAGCGTACCTGACTAGGCGCTGACGAGGAAAAAAGAATTTAATTGGAGTGCTTGACTAAGCATTCCAACGAGAAATAGAACATTATGACTAGATGTTCCGTCGGAAGAAATCAGCGTACCTGACTAGGCGCTGATGAGGAAAAAAGAATTTAATCGGAGCGCTTGACTAAGCATTCCAATGAGAAACAGAACATTCTGACTAGATGTTCCGTCAAGGAAATCAGCATACCTGACTAGGCACTGACGAGGAAAAATTAGATCGGAGCACTTGACTAAGCATTCAAACGAGAAACAGAACATTCTGACTAGATGTTCCGTCAAGGAATCAGCATACCTGACTAGGTGCTAACGAGGAAAAATGAATCTAATCGGAGCACTTGACTAAACATTCCGACGAAGAAAGGAGCAAAAATGGAGTGCTTGACTAAGCATTCCGATGAGAAACAGAACATTCTGACTAGATGTTCCATCAAGGAATCAGCAAACCTGACTAAGCGCTGATGAGGAAAAATGAATCTAATCGAAGCACTTGACTAAGTGTTCCGATGAAGAAATGAGCAAACAATGGAGTGCTTGACTAAGCATTCCGATGAGAAACAGAACATTTTAACTAGATGTTCCGTCAAGGAATCAGCATACCTGACTAGGCGCTGACGAGAGAAAGATCAGATCAGAGCGCTTAACTAAGCGTTCTAATAGGAATCAAAACATCTGACTAGACATTTTGACAAGCTCGAATCACCCGCCAAGGTGTTCGAGAAGAACGACCAGATCACCCACCAAGGTGTCTGACGACAACTAATCAAAACACCCGCCAAGGCGTCTGACGAACACAATCGGATCACTTGACAAAGTACTCCGATGGTAAATAGAAATCAGAATCACCCCTCAAGGTATCTGACAAACACAATCGGGGCACTTGACTAAGTGTCCCGACAGAAAATAGAGATCAGAATCACCCCTCAGGGTATCTGACCAACACAAAGACAAACACAATCAGAACACTCGACTAAGTGCACCGACGGTAAACAGAAATCAGAATCACCCCTCAAGGTATCTGACAAGCACAAAGACAAACACAATCGGAGCACTTGACTAAGTGCACCGACGGTAAATAGAGATCAGAATCACCCCTCAAGGTATCTGACAAACACATCGACAGACACAATCAGAAACACTCGACTAAGTGCACCGATGGTAAACAAAGATCAGAATCACCCCTCAAGGTATCTGACAAGCACGAAGACAAACACAATCGGAGCACTTGACTAAGTGCACCGACGGTAAATAGAGATCAGAATCACCCTCAAGGTATCTGACGACAACATCGACAAACACAATCGGAACACTCGACTAAGTGCACCGATGGTAAACAAAGATCAGAATCACCCCTCAGGGTATCTGACAAACACATCGACAAACACAATCGGAACACTCGACTAAGTGCACCGACGGTAGACAGAGATCAGAATCACCCCTCAAGGTATCTGACAAACACATCGACAGACACAATCGGAAATACTCGACTAAGTGCACCGACGATAAACAAAGATCAGAATCACCCCTCAAGGTATCTGGCAAACACAGTCGGAGCACTTGACTAAGTGTCCCGACGACAAATAAAGATCAGAATCACCCCTCAAGGTATCTGACAAGCACAATCGGAGCACTTGACTAAGTGCACCGACGATAAACAGAGATTAGAATCACCCCTCAAGGTATCTGACAAACACAAAGATAGTGGACAACAAAACTTTGATAGCCACCTCAGGTTAGAACGTTCACTCACCACATCACAGAAAAAAAATTCTCAAAGAGTAGATCATCCAACATTTTGACATTGACAACTTTGAGATGATCATTAAATTAAAGACTTAGAATTATCACAAGGACTATAAAAACGAGACCACGAGTGAAGCAAATAGCAACTTGATGAATCTAGCTGGACCAAACATGAGATAATGAGAAGGGATTCCTCCCTACAATAAAGAAAACTTACAATGATTGAAGAGATTATTCTGCAAACAAATATTGCTTTGAATTCTGGGAGAAAGCAAGATGAAATGACTTGATCAACTTCTTGAATGAAATTCGCTTGGGAGAGGTGGTTCCTTCCTTTAGGAGAGATAATGGAGAATGCTTTGAATTCTCATATGCTTGGCAGATGTCAATGGCTCCACACCTGATCAAATAAATGATTGGGTCTCACTATAGCAAAGGTACCACCAACGGGCCTGGGCATAAGGGTACGGTCTAAAACTCACAGAGAGCTACCACCTATATATTCGCTAAGCTTCGGGTCACCTTGCCCTAGTGTCTAAATTCATAACTACACAATATTTAACAGGTCGACGATTATTTGAACCCTCACTGAAAGTAACCTTATGGAGACACAGCCCCACACCAACGTTAAGAACAACACCAAACAACGTTTCTCCTCTTGTAAATGCTCAGATTAAAATAAATCCCAGCAAGCTATAAACTTAATGCCGAAGCAGGCATGACTATGTCTGGGCCTAAAACCTCAAGGTCTATAGACAAGCATGATAATGAAAGGTCCAACTGGACTGATGAGAAGACTGCCCAAATGGGTCTACCATTGAGAGAGTGAGGGTCTATCATGTAGAATGATGAACTCATTGGAGAATAACCATTTAAGGCTTATTGAGGACAAGGGCTCTTGGAATTCTTGGATGTCGTTGAAGTGATGAACGACAGATAGAAATTTCAGCCAGATTATTGGCGCAACTGTTATTGCAAAAGAGTGACGTGCTCACTAGAGATGACGTCACAAAGACGTGATTAAAGGAAAGGGCATTGTGATGGAGGCTCTTGAAAATCCGTCGGATTGATGGACAAGAGAAAGAGCCCATTAGCTGAAGAGAAATCATCTTCTGATGATGATAAAGTGATGAGACCACCTCCTGGAGAGGCGGGATGTAGCGGCCATAATAAAAAATCTAGACCAATCAACGCCGTGAAACACGACAAAACTAGGCTCCAAAGGGATATGTCACCATCCTACATCCTGACTTTGAATAACTCTCTTTTCTTCCTTTTCTTTTTTATTTTTATTTTTTTCTAAATGGATGTGGGTATTACTCCGAGTACCACTTCACATGACGAATAGACTCACCACTGACTTCCTAGGGGAATGCCTCCACTGTAAGGCACAAAAAGATGAGCAGACTCGTTACCAGACTTTAAGGGAAAGTACCTCTCAACATCCTCACTTCCGCACATTTTCTCTTGATTTTCATTTTTTTTTTTTCTGAATGGATGTAAAGATTATCCCAAATGCCACTTCACAGAATGAGCAGGCTCACCAACAGCTCTACAAACAATGCCTCCATGTGAAGCACAATAATATGAGCACGCTCACCTCCATACTCCAAGGGAAAATGCCTCCCAACATCCTCTATATTTTTTGTATTTTTTTATCTTTTTTTTTCTTTCTTTCTTTCTCTTTTTTTTTGTCTTTTTTTTTTTTGGATGTGGGGGCTATACAAATACTGCTCCAGACTGACCAAATACTTCTTCACACTGGAAACAAAACCTCTCTGCTTCTAGAAGCTAGCTCGAAATGAAAACTATCAGAGATGGCAACAGGAAATACTGTCTCCATGTCATAAACCAAAGAAATGAGATGTTGCCTCAGTGGGAGTCTTAAACCTTCATATTCTTTGTGTTGCTTCAACTGCCCCAATTCATCTGAGGATGATAAGGACAAGACCTATGTCTGATAATCCAAAAATGGTTGCGCAACTCCTGTGTCATGCTGCCCCTGATCCAAGATCAACTCACAAGACACCCCAATGTCAATAAAATACTCTTGTAAGAAGCTCGAGCACGTGGGTACTCTTCTGTCCCAAAATTAGGCATTTGAAGTCTTCATAGACGGGTTGGGCTTTCTTTCTTTTAAGGCCAGGTGGAGTAGAAGTTCAGGTAATGGCTCATCATCCAAATCATCATCAGAATTAGAATTAACAGAGGAAATGGAAGAGGAAGAAGCAACAAGCTTGGAAAAATTGGAATTTTTTTTTTGAAGCTAGCTTAGTAAAGAAATCCCAACTGGGACAAACTTGACATTTGATATAACAGACTTGAACTGGACTGTCTATAAACACATTGGACTTAGGCCCAGACATGGCCGACCTATCAGTTTCAGATGATAGCAAGTTGGGACAAAATGAATCCGTCTGAGCACCTCAATTGGATACAACACTGCTAGTGAGAAAAAACAATTGTTGTGGGACCTAGTCTCTGTTCCAGTTTCCACCAATAAGAGTCATCACGTCCACCTGACAAATATTGGTATTTATCATTCAATTCCTTGCCTCTATTGGGACTATTAATGCCCATTATTGAATTGCCTCATTGTTGGGCATGATGGAACACAAAATTCTCTTGAACGTGGATATCGGGAGGTGGGTGGGTCAATCCTAGGAATCCGAGATCGACTTTGATAGTCAGGGAATTCAGGGATATCATTCATCTTGGCCACTTGACCCCTCAAAGGTTCATGGTTTCTTGATCAATGGAATATTTGAGATCATACTTAGCATAACAGTAATGACTCCGAGAAATCTCCTTGAGGAAGGATCCTTGACTCAGGAGGACAGAGAAAATTATGATCTAGAAAAACAATGATGCAGAGGAGTGGAGAAAATAATTAACTTGAGACAAGTCATTGGCTAGCTCGTGATCAAGACCTTGACTGACGAATATCCGAGCATTGAACCGACTCTTGAGGATGGAGACATCAGTTGACAGAGAGAAGTGACACTGACCAACTCTAAAGAATGGAGACTTGATTAACTTGATTGATCACAGATCCGAATGACTCATAAAAATAAATAAATGAACAAAAAAGAATTTGGATTGGAAAATATACAAACATACACAAGCAAGGATGACTCGACCAAACAATTGTTAACTCACTTGTAGTATGAGTCAAATCAAATATATTTTGGTCGGATTTTCCGAATCAAACAACGTTGTGCCCTTTGGATAATGGGCAGCATGCACCTTTACCAAGTTACACTTTTGTCCCATAATCCAAAGACGCAAAACTGGTTCGACCTAGAAAATTCAAACAAAATATGCTGATTTGAAAGATAAATACAAGCGATCAGTAAGCATAAGGTCACCAAGAAGGGACAAAACTATGGACAGTTCTTCTATCACATAATCAATTCATGATAAATTACTTGGTTTGCTCTCGAGGTTGATACTCCAAACATAGAAGGTACAACATACGGGAGACGAAAATATACCGAGTGATCAGCATAGTTTCGCATACCTACGTGTTGAGCCATCTATGCAAGTGTATCAACAAGGAGAACAAATCATGTTCTGTTTACCACAAATTCGGTGTGATAGGCAGCATAAGTCTATAGCATTATTCTTTCTTGTACCCCAAGATGATGTCAGTGTAGAGACCTAAATGTAGGTTCTATGTCAAATGATGCATGATAGGTGGTTATAGGACTGGCAGGATACCTTGACGGGATGCAAAATATACCTATCACCCGTATAAACGGAATGAGTCGCAGGTACGGGCATCCTTTTATATACCCGAAGGTACTAGATCAAGGTTGTGGCTTCGTCGGAGGGCTGCCCAAAATATTCATAATGGGTCCGTTCCAACTAACCACGAGGTTTGGTTGATCTCATCCTCACAAATGCAATGCAAGATGCAAAAATGGAAATTAACAAACAAGTATTTACAACCACCTAACATCCAAGTATTTACAACAAACTAAAACAGTTATTTACAACATGCTATATACAGGAGTCTACAACAAGCTAAACCACAGGTATTTACAAGGAACCAAGATACAAGAATTTACATGTAAACAACATACGGGTATTTACAACATGTTATGAGTATTTATAGGAAACACGAAATGTAAACATTTAAGCTACAACACATGTATTTACAAGAAATAAAATACAACAATTTACATCAAGTAAACCTACAAAATACATCAACCAAAACATACAAAAGGGGAAAGGAAAGGAAAGGACAGAATTCGAAGTCAGACATGATTCCCCAGTGGAGTCGCCACTGTGAGGACAATGGATTTTCATATGATCCTCCACGAAATCAAAATTAGGCTCTCGCCTTGGTTACTTTTATCCATCCACGCCAATGGACGGAGTAAAATATGGAGTCGCCACCTAGATAAGGTCTAGGACCTATAAATGGTCTCTCACTTGGAGAGACACTATGACTCATGCTCAATGGATTGGCTTCTAGTCTTACCAAAGAAGGGTAAGTGTCAAGTTACGAGTTGGGAAGGTGTTAGGCACCCAACTCGCCCGGTCAATGGACCGGTCTCCTTCTGTCCTATCCTTTCCTGTATTCTTAAAACTTATGTATGTTCAGGTCGTTTAATTTAGCCTAACTAGGCAAATGGGGAACCCTAGACCAAGTTTCTAAGTTGTTTAAACTTAGGGTGCCGCCACATAGATTTGAAAAATAAAATACAAGTCAAAAGACAATAAATGGATCAATGAACAAATGAATGGATAAAAAAATGAAATAATCATGAATAAACAAATAATGAATTAAAAGAATGAATAAGATAAAAAATACAACAGAAAATGGATGACCGAGCTTGAGATCAAGCCGCCTACGTATCCCTATGCGGCGGGAATCAGGCCAAACGTAGTTCGTGCGTGGTTGTGGTTGTGGTTGTGTGTGAGGTGCTCCCTTGACAAAGGAAGCACGTGTGACCGTGCGTGAAGGGTGAACTACTCAGAGTTCTCCACTTCCCGCTGCCTAGGTATCTCTTTAGAGAATCAGGTCAAACGTAGTTCCCAACAGTTAACGGGCTGTTGGACCCCACATGGCATTACTGGAGAGGTGCTCGGACCTCAACTCCTTGCACTCGGCAAGGCAAACTCAAGAGGTACTCGGACCTCGACTCCTTACACTCGGCAAGGAAAACTCAAGAGGTACTCGGACCTCGACTCCTCGCACTCGGCAAGGCATCACTCAAGAGGTACTCGAACCTCGACTTCTTGCACTCAACAAGGCAAACTAACATTCTGAAAGTGATTGGTCCACAGACCAACTTCCAAACATGGGAGGCAAAATGCCCTCAGGCTACAGACAAAATTAGATAATGGCTAGGTTGGAGATCAGACATGATCCCCACCGCCTGGAAACATGCAAATTGGACTCATTGGAGTCACCCTATAAAAAAAATCCTACAACACTAGGAGAGAGGGGGTCATGCATTCAGATCAAGCACAAGAAATAGTTCAAGCATGTGTTAAACCCAATATGGATTAGTAAACCTGTTATATCTTAAACCAAACCAAGTAAAAATGGGTCAACTTGAGCATGTGAGGTTGGTCTGGTTTTAACATTGGACTAAACCATGTTTATGCATTAATCGACTCAAGTCATGTAAGCATGAAATACAAGATATGGACCCGAGCAACAAGATCAATTATACCAGACATAACATGAACAAATTTATCATTCAAGCGTGATAGTAAGGATGAGATAATACAAAAATCAAATCGGGTTTAAACACAAACCAAACCTATTTTGACCATAAGCTAGACCAACTCATATCCACACAAACCATGTTTAATCACAAAACATAAACCAATACAATCCAAATCAGATTTTTGATCTAAAAGAGGCCAACTTCAGCCAAGCCAATTTTAACCACAAATCAATTGAACCTAAACCAGATTTGCATTAAAGGGAACAATCCATGCCAAACCAGAATTACAACATTCGAAAATGAGATCAAGATTAAACGATAGAATTTGACAAATTGAAGCACTATCTCAAGGCATGTTCAATTATAGATCAAGTATTGTTAACTAGACCCAAGGGTGGCATGAGAGATTGGATTAATTTGAGTACCCAACAAAGCAGCCTAAACATGAATCTAATCTAAACCATGAACAATAATGAACAATAACACAGAACATCTATCATGGACTGAAATAACAAAAAATGAAAACAACAATGGTATAAGAATAACATGGGCAGCAAATATGAACAGATATTCACAGCCTACACAAACGGGGTTGAGACCTGTGATTGCCATGGGATTAAAATTTTGAAGTGTGAGAAAAATGGGATAACAGATGTTGAACTAAAAACCTCGAAAACAACAAGAAAGGGGACTTTTGAAATTAGATTTTTGAAAGGGAAACAAAAATGAAGTATAATAAATGATTGCTGAAATTTGGGAAACACCACATAACAAACAAACAAACAAACAAACAAAAAATAAATAAATAAATAAATAACCGACACAACACTTCCTAACCGAGCTTACTCCTACAAAAAATAGGAAGCCAAAAAACACCTTAAACCAGAAAATCTGTTCATTTGGAGTTACTTTCGATGAGTAGAAGAAAATGATAAAAAAAATGCAAAAACCAAACCAACCGAAGGTCATTCTCTTGAAAGACAACCAAAAAGCCTACCTAGCAAATACCCCACTCTGCAAACGAACAAAACATCATTCCTTTGATTGAATATTAACATTGAGTTTCCAAGGAAGAACAAAACAAAAAAACCACGTACAATACAGAAAATAGAATGCAACAAAGGGAAAATCACAGGGGAACTATAGGGAGAATCCATACATGAAATTGGCAGAAATTTGCAGAGAATCATAGAGGTTTACAAGAGATATGCAAGGAGATCCTAAGAAATTTTGCAACCATAAGAAAATTATCATATGAAACATAAGGACATTCTATAAAGATGGCAGAAAAACATATGTATACATAAAATAAGATGAGGAAAGAAAATAAAACTTACCTTGACAATCGTTGGTAAAATCCAATCGAAAGAAAAAGAAAAGAATCCTTGAACCTTCTACAACAAATTTTTCTTTTGCATCTGCAACTGGTTCTGGCCATATCCAACTCATGAGAATTAAGAAGGATCGCAAAGAAGCAAACAAGTGCAGCTTTTAGCCTTTTCTCTTCTCTACTTATTCTCAGCCACCTCCTGATCTTCATAAGCCTCCCCAAATATGATGTATGTTTCAGAATTTGGGCTCTTGAATACGTCAGGCTTGGAGATGACAAACAGAATATTTTTTGGTCCTCTTAATTGTAATCCTACTGACACCCGTGACAGGTTCCATCTCCAGCTTCAGGTGCCATTCCTTCTGCTCTTGTTCCTTGCATTTTTTACACCACCGCACTTCCTTCCTTTCACTTTCTCTCTCTTGCGGTTCACTCCTAGCAGTCACCGACCACCCAATAAAAACAAACAAGTATTCATTTAATAAAGGGAAAAAGATACTACCTCCCCTGTAACTTATCTTAAAAAAAAAAACTTGTAGCAAACCATTTTGTGGCCGCAATTGTCTCTGGCTACAATGTCTTCCTTGGAACTACTACAGCCAGTAACATTCCAATAGATATGACACAATCTGATTCTAAACCCGACTGCTTCATTTCATAGGACATTCTCACAGCTTCTATACTTTTCCCATTCACGGCAAACCCACTATCAATGCTATTCCATGTATGAATATTTCTTGTTGGCATTTAATTAAACGCTCTTCGTGCCCCCATTGACTGGATTCACATCTTGAGAACAAATTTATTAAACGATACCTACACCTGCCATCAATCACCGGAGAAAACGAGAACCACAAAAAATCAAACCAAATTCATGTAGGTTGGAGAAGAGGGAGCATATAGCATCTATGTTTATTTTCTTCTCCCAGATCCCCTTCTTCATGCTTCTTCTTCTGCACAACCTCTCTTCCTATTTTTATATAATTTCTTCTTCTATTCATTTCCACGCAACAGCAATGGTGGCCTCTATTGCGCCTCTCTCTCTCTCTCTCTCTCTCTCTCTCTCTCTCTCTCTCTCTCTCTCTCTCTCTCTCTCCACTCTCATTCCTCTCACTCCCACTCACGGCTCCCTCTAGCAGCAGCCTCCCTTTCTTTTCTTCTCCCCACACGACACGAACCTCCATCTCTCCCTGATTTCTCTCTTCTCAAAAACCTCCTTGAGCTTTCCCCCCTTTTTTCGGCTTCCCCTCTCCACTTTGCTGCCGCCTTCTCTTCTTCTTCACTTCTTCTGATTTTCAGCAGTCGCCCCTTTTGTTTGTCTAGTTTTTTTCCTTTTCCTAACCCTAATCCAAGGGCCAGGATCCCTCCACTTCATCCCCTCTCAAACCATCTCATTGACCCAAACCCAACCATGATCTAACCCACTAAACTAAATCCATTAACCTTAGTTCTAAACCCAATCAAACATCCTAAAACGCAAGGTTAAGAACCCAAGCCCATTTTAGAAAACAGAAATTATCATAAACTTAAGCCCACTAAACTAAAACCTATTGACTCAAATAACTAAAAGAATTAAAAAAAAACTCTATCATAAGGCCCAATAACAAACAAATGCCTAAAACAAAACAACAAAAAGAAAACAAAACTTAAACCCACTAACACCTAAGCTAAGCCCATTTAAATAACAAAATTAAAACCCACTACCACAAAACTAAAGTTATAGGCCCAAGCCCGATTCTCTTAACAATTTTCCCATTTTTTTTCATTTCATAATAACCTAAAATAGTAGAGACATTCTAACATTACCAAAAAATGACAAAAATGCCCTTGATGAGTAATAGGCCAAAATGGGGGTCTTACAACAGGATGGGTCGCAGGTATCTGAGACCCCAAGGTATAGGGTCGGTCATAGGGTCGGTTACCCATTAACCCTATGTGCGACCATAGCCCCCCTGGACTTCCCGAGAGCATGGGGTCGATCCTATAGTCTTGTAGGTCCATCCTAAGAATGTTCTATGGCTCATAGCTATGTTTTTACACACTTTCCATCGCCTATGATGATTACCCTCAAGGATTCCTTCGAAACTCATCCATGGGTAGATGATTTGGGTTTCTCCCAACCCTAACTTCTTCATAAACTATTCTTAGGGTCTTATATAGTTCATGGAGAATGTCTCCATACCTTAGGGTTGCTGAGTTTCAGAGATTTCTCGGAATTCCTTCTCTTTAGTTGTCTTCTCAAATTCTCCTTCTCTTCTTCTTCTCCTCCTTCTCTTCTCTTTCTCTCATTATCAATTAGGGTTTCAAAAGGAGTGAAAGAGGCTAAGGGACATCCTATTTATAGAGAAAAACCTCCCAAAATCCGTCCCAACGAGTTTAGGAAAGGTTCCCTTTGAATTAGAAAAGTTTCCTAATTTTCGTTTTCTATCAGTTTGCCTAGGGTCGATGCTAGGGTCGCAGAATCCGTCAACCCTAAGGTCTCAAATCATCCGACCCTAGGACCTGAAAACCATGTGTTGGATCCTGTTGAGGTGGGGTAGACCATACCTGTTTGGGTAAATTTCATACCTGGTTTTGTGATTTCCTTTACGCACTTGGTCCATGTGGCTCGACCATGATAGGTAGACCTGGTACAAGGTGGTAAGACCGGTTAGTTTGGTACGGGTCTTACATAAGTGCCCACGTTTGCCACAATTGAAGCATCTCCCATGCGCCCTAGGCCGAGTGATAAGAGGTGCAACCCTTAGTGTCACACCCCAATTTCGCACTATTCAAAATGATGTGATGAACTACTAATAAACCAATGATTCAACCAGGATCTCAAATAGGCTATGTCCGTTTGCTTAAACCATACACGTCCACAACAATAATCAGAGTAAATACACAATATCAGAAGTCTTAAATATTAAATGAACTGAGATTCTAAATGTGATAAAATAAATAATTTAACCAATTATTTCCAAAAGGACTAAGAGATAAACTTAAATAATTAATTCAAATACATTGTCTGTATAATCCAAATAAAATTTTAATCGAAAACACAAGAGTTGCACTCGCATGTCGAATTATGCGACTCTATCATCACTTCAGCGTCCATCGCCGTAGCTTGCCCATACATAAGAGCATTTATATAATCTTCAACAGTGGTACCTGCATCATCAACTAAAATATTCGACGTCGAAAAGGGTGGGCACACATCACGGCTTAGTGAGCAAACAAAACAATGCAACAAACATATGCATGTATTTAATTCATATCTGTGGTCTGATTTATAAGTTTGCAATGTGCAATAGAAAGGTTCAGAGACCACCTCACCTCTATATATGAGTGTGTGAAGCCACCCAATGAATATCGGCATTGTCATCCCACATGCACCCACCATGGAAACAGTGTACCAAATGGGTATCGGCATTGCTGTACCACATGCACCCATACCAACACGTAAGTCCCTGTTGGCGAGGACTTGCAAATGGGCTCGCAATTAACCAATCCTAATGTCAAACAGTGTATCCAAGACCTCACCCCAGCATCCCTCAATACGTCCATAGAGATAGAGCTAAGGCCCCCCGGCAGAGTCAGAGACTACACGGTCCGAGACCACCTCCTCTGATGCCCTACGACGTAATAGCTCTGCTAAGGTAATGGCGATACGACGATGTCAGTGAACTAGACTTGAGAAGAGATAAAGCTAGAGTCTGGTGACCAGGATGAACCACAGTGTCACGTCCTCCCCCTGATGCCTTACTCGCATCAAGTACGCTAATCACACACAAACATTCACATGCCTATTCCTAGCTTCATCATCATCATCATGTTATAAATAAACAAAATTAAATATGCATGAACAGTAGTAGCAGGAATATTGGATGACATGTTAAATGTACAATACATGCATACACGCATAGAATCAATCAATCATGGTATCAGACTCAATAAGTAAAAATAATTTTTTATTATCCAACTAGTTTAAGTCTTGTTCCCTCACCTTTGATTGAGCGTAAATCCTTGTTCAAGCTTTGTGAATCACTTTCAAATCACTAGAAAGGCCTAACAAGTCGATAGATTTTAATTAGAATTAATTCTAACAATTTAGACTAGCTGAAATCATAGGGTCGCAGGGTAGGGTCGCACCTAGGGTTGCAGTTTCTGTGACCCTAGGGATAGGGTCGGACGTGGGGTCGGTTACCAATCGACCCTATCTGCGATCATACCCTCCCTGGAACTTCCCGAGGGTATGGGGTCGATCCTATGGTCTTGTAGGGTTGGATATCATTCGACCCTACGTGCGACCACACGTATTCTGAGTCGACCTTTCATTCTAAAGTCCATTCTTTCATATTTGGATCCTTTGGCTTACTTTCATGGTCCATTCTATGATTGTTCTATGGCTCAAAACTACGAGTTATACACTATTCATAGTCCATAATGATTTCCTCCATGGAATCTCTTGAAACTTGTCCATGGATGGATGATTTGGGTTTCTCCTAATCCTATGTTCTTCATAACTATTCTAGAATCTCTTATTCAGGTAAGGAATTAGGTTCACACCTTTATTCAGAGGTTTCTCTGAACTTCCTCATCTTCCTTAATCTTCTTCTTCAAGTTTCCTTCTCTTCTTCTCTTCCTTCTCTTTCTCTTGCTCTCACTTTCATTCAATTAGGGTTTTAAAGGAGTGAAAGAGGCTAAGGGACATCCTATTTATAGAGGAAAACCCTTCAAAACAAGTTCCATTGAGTTTAGGAAAGATCCCCTTGGAATTAGGAAAGTTTCCTAATTTTTGATTTGTGCTATTTTCCTAGGGTCGGATGTACTGAGACCCTACATTTTTTAAAACATGAGACCCTAGGGTGTAGGGTCGCAGGTAGGGTCGGATGTAGGGTCGCATAATCCGAGACCCATGTGACCTCACGACCAAAAAGTCATGGGTTGGACTTCTATTGAGGTGGGGTCGACCCTACCTGTTTAGGCATGAGACCCTACCCTCATTTTGACTTTTTTGAATTAAATTTCATATTGGGTCTTGGGTTTCTTCACGCACTTGGTCCACTTGGCTTGACCATGATATGTAGACTGGTCACGACTTGAAATATAAGGTTAGACCGGGTTTGTGGCGTGCGGGTCTTACACTTAGTGGTATGACTCGATGTACAGGAGTTACAAGCTGAGCCTGAATAAGTGTTAGGCAACATACTGTAGGCCTGCTGAGCTGTAGAGCAGAGGTGGTAGTGACAGACGAACTCGGGTACTGCACCCTAAACGGCTTGGTAGCAGGGCAGTTATCTGTATAATTGAAAACCTCTTTTGACTCTGGTAGTTGCCTACACCCATCTTCTACACTGTTTGCCGCTTGTATGGCGTCGCAATATTCTGTCAGCCTCATAGCTTCCACTACAACATTCAGATCCCCTCTCAAACCCTACACAAACCTTTTTAGTTTTAATTCTTCCTCTCTCATGGCAGTAGGAGAGAAGCAGAACAGCTCTTCAAATTTTTGTTGATATCTCTCCACTGTAAGGGCACCTTGGGTAAGGTTGAGGTACTTTACTTCCTTTCTGTCCCGAAAGCTTTGGGGAAAGAAATTTTTGAAGAATGCCTCATTGAATAATTGTCAGGTGATTTCCCTATGGCACTTTTGTAGGATGGGTTACATCCCGATCCACCAATCATATGGTGCCCCTTCCAACTGAACTGTAGCACATCTTAGGTTTTGAGGCTCAGAGCACATTAGTGACTCCAAAATCTTCTCCATTGTTTGTATCCAAATGGTCAACTGCATGTGATTGTACCTACTTCGGTAAACTTTGGTGGGTTCATCATCAGGAAGTATTTCATTACTTTAAATCTATCCATGGGGGCTTGAGCTACCATTTCGATTGGTCTAGGATAAATCTGAAAAGACAACATTTGTACACCTAAGGTGAAGATCAGCTCATCCCAATAATCCCAGAAAACCATGTCGCATGTTACATAAACTCCTAGGGAAGACTGAGAAACAAATCAAAAACTTTACAGGGCATACACATTAATTTGGATGGCATGGCAGTCTATATTAGATAATAATCATGGGGCAGGGTGCAAAAGGGTTAGCATGCAGAAATTTTAATTGAGGTACCCCCAATTTATAAGAATTAAAACCCTACTTAAGGGGGTAAAGTGATCTGGTAAAACCCCAATCTAAACAAACCCCTTTTTATTTAACCAGAGTATCTAGGTCTTGTCTTCCATTCTCAAGGTCATGCTTGAGAGTCTTCAAATGAGCATCACTGTCAGTGGCATCTTTGATCATCTCTAGTAGGGTAGGCTGAATAGTCAAGGTATAAAGCAGCTCAACTGTCGCCTCTATCCACTCTGTAGTAACAGTGCAATAATAGAGACTTCAGTTTCTGTAGAAGGTTCAATAACCAATGCATGGGCCAAGTTGTGCCCTTCCTAATGTTCAGCTGACTCAAGGGTTTTCCCTTCTACTATAACCATCGCCTTCCAGTTGAGAGCATCAACCAACACATTGGCCTTGTTAGAGTGATACTTGATAATGCAGTCACAATTTTTTAACAGTTCTAACCACCTTCACTGTCTCATATTTAGTTCCTTTTTGTTGAACAGGTGAACCAGACTCTTGTGATCTAACATTATACAGAACGCTTCCCCATATAAGTAGTGTCTCCGTATCTTGAGGGAGAAGACCAATGCTGTAAGCTGCAGATCATGGGCAGGGTAATTCTTTTTATGCACTTTTAGCTGTCTTGAGGCATGAACTATAACTTTGTCATCTTGCATGAGTACACAACCTAACTCATACCTCGACGCACCTGTACAAACGGTGAATGGAGCCCTATTTGATGGAATAGTTAAGACTAGGGCAAAGACTAACTTCTCGAGAGTTTGAAAGCTTTCCTTACATTTGTCTGACTACTCAAATTTTACACCATTCTTTGTCATTCCTGCCAATGGTATAGCTATACGGGAATCCCTCAATAAAGTGTCGGTAATAGCCTACTAATCCATGGAGGCTTCTAACTTCTGTAACTGATGTAGGGATATACCAGCCCATGACTGCACTAATCTTACCAAGGTCCACTGCTAAACCTTCAACTGATATGATATGCCCCAAGAAAGCTACTTGCCTGAGCCATAACTCGCATTTCTTGTCAACTCGTTTGCACCTATCGACGTTACTATCATTTCCATTATATATTGAGATCCTTGGATTTTTTCTCAGCCATCACCATTAAAATAGGGGGCAAGGACCTTATAATCCATTTGGTTACCTAAAAGTCTCCTACCATCCCTAGGTAAAGTCAAAATCCCATAACACCATCCCCACTCATTCATTGGGGCGTCGATTGATTAAATTTGGGCTGCTAGCCCCCAATTTATAAGAAGCCGACACGGTAATTTAGAGACTCCTTGCCTTTGCTTAATTGACCACTTACAATGTCCATTATGTACTACTTGTGTTAATTTGCTAAGGTGCTCATTCTCACTACCGACCCTAACAATGGTCCAGTTGGCCTACTTGCATTAGTGAGCAACACATGATTTATGCCCTCGTTTAGCAATGAATTGAATTTCCACTCCACCAACATTTGGTGGAATTAATTCCCTTTTATCGTATGACTTGTTTAGAACTATCCATAGTGAGATCACAGTCACCTCATCATAGGGCTAACAAGGCTATCGATTTGGTTTTTAAGGTCCACTCACATGGGTTGGGATGTCCATGAGTAAAATAAAATAAAAAATTCTTCCACTTCATTTGAGTTACATTCATGTACACCCGCTTAACTTAGTCTGACACATGTTCATCTTGGTCCCATCCAAAGGCAACTTCATTGTTTTAAACCCCAATTTATAAGGATCGGACCAAGGTTATTATCGACTGCTTTCCTTGGATAGTAGGCTGCCATTCCCTTGTACTAATGAGCATTACTTGAATTTGACATACAACTTCTCTTGTCCTAACTTTTGTAATGCTAAGCGGAGGTGTTCCACATGGGTGTTATCATCAGGTGAGTAGATGAGGATGTCATCGATGAAGAAGATGACAAATTTATCTGAGAATTTATGGAATACCCGATTCATAAACTCCATAAATGAGGCTGAAGCATTCTGTCCACCTGAATGACATCACTGAAAACTCAAAGTAAGCATATCTTATCTTGAATGTTGTCTTGGGTATATCACTTTTTTTGGTCTTAAACATGAGATAGCAAAGATGGGTTGAACTACTAAAAGATTATGATTGTGAGATTTCATACCACATAGGCAAGGCTAATGTGGTTGCTGATGCCTTGAGCAGAAAGAGTTTAACTAGATTTTAGGAAGGGACCGAACCTATCCTAGAACGGACGACACGAACCAGTACTTGCAATAAGACACAAAAGAAACTGGACATGTCAGAAGGATCTCTAGGAAATGAGATCATATATGAACTTGTAAGTCTATTTGCAGCACTATAGAATAATGCAGAACTAGTTACTGAAGTAGTAATAGAGCTACAAAAGGACCCTTACCTCAAAACACTGAAAGAAGACTTATAGAAGGGAAGAATAGATCCTGATTTCACTATCTCAAATGATGGTGCACTCAGATTTTGAGGAAGACTCTGTATCGTAGCAACGACCGGGGATATTAAAGAAAGAATTTTGAAGGAAGCCCATAACGCACCCTACTAAGCTCATCTAAGAAGTACTAAAATGTACCATGACTTGAAGATGACCTCTGGTAGAGAGGAATGAAAGCAAATGTGGCAAACTTTGTATATAAGTGCTTAACCTGTCAGCAAGTGAAAACAGTCAGACAGAAACCTTTAAGGTTGCTTCAACCATTACCAGTACCAGAATGGAAGTGGGACTGTGTTACTATAGACTTTGTTACCGGCCTACCTTTAACACCTAGAGCTGTAGATGTTGTTGGGGTAATCGTGGATCAGCTTACGAAGACAACAAGGTTTATAGTCTTAAGGCCCCAGTATACCATGGACAGACTAGCTAGATTATATGTAAATCAAATAGTTTATATGCACGATGTGCCACAAAGCATTGTGTCAGATAGAGATCTCAGATTTACCTCAAAGTTTTAGGAAGGACTACAACATGCTATGGGTACTGAGTTGAAATTCAGTACACCCTTCCATCCTCAGACTGATGGTTAGTCAAAAAGGACCATTTAGATCTTAGAAGACATGCTCTGTGCTTGTGCTATCGACTTCAAAGGAGCTTGGTATGAGAAGTTGGCTTTGATGGAGTTCAACTACAATAACAGCTACCAGGCTAGTATTGGCATGGCTCCATATGAAGCCCTATATGGGAAAAGATGCCGCACTCCCTTATATTGGGAAGAAGTCAGTGAGAGAAGAATCATCAGACCAAACTTCGTTTAAGAGACCTGTGAGGAAGTTGATCTGATAAGAGAAAGAATCAAGGCCAAATAAACTCGTCAAAAGAGCTATTTCAATGTTAAAAGGAAGGACATCGAGTTTACTGTGGGAGATAAAATATTTCTGTAGATTTCACCCTTGAGAGGACTAAAATGCTTTGGCAAGAAAGGCAAATTAAGTCCTAGATATGTGGGACCATACGAGATCATCAAGCAATGTGGAGCAGTGGCTTACCAATTAGCATTACCACCATCCTTATCCAGCGTACATGACGTATTTCATATATCCATGTTGAAAAAGTAAGTCCTAGACCCATCCCACGTATTAGAGGCAGATCTTTCAGAGTTTAGTGAAGACCTAACATTTGAACTCGAGCCTCAGGAAATTCTAGGTAGAAAGGTTCAACACCTAAGGAACCAAGATGTATGTCAAGGTGTTGTGGAAAAACCAGCATGTAAAAGATCTCTCATGGGAAGAGGAAGAGTCGATGAAGAGGAGGAATCCCCATTTATTTGATACTACAAGCAAGTAGAAATTTTAGGAACAAAATTCTTTTAAGGAGGGAGTTGTAAAACCCACCCCTAGAAAACTAGGCCCAACTCGGATTTTCTTACCATGCCAGCGTTTTCCACTGCTAATAGACCTAACCCGATGACGACCTAAAGACCAACTTGAACTAGGTATGAACCAGCTTGATAATATTTTAAAATTTATAGCTTTAAGTGCTCTCAGACTGGGCACCGGTCGTTGGAACCTAGAACACTCCCAACCGGATAGCGCGACTGCTAAAGCCAGAAAAGTCTGCCCACGAATGTAAGTTTCAAAACTCCATTACAAGGTCAAGTGGGAATATTCCCTGGACCTAGGGACGACCCCAGTGAGTCCTACCTCACTCCTAATTGATTCAGAGTTGATAGAGGGAGTAGAGAACCTATGGGACTTTTAAGTTTGCTACTTGGCAATCCCTTACAATCTCTAACTCTCTAAGGAGTTTTACCCCAAGAAGGAGACTTCAAATTCATATAAGTTTCCTCAAAACCCTCTCTCTCTCTCATTGTACTATCCATACGCAAAGTTCTGACGCATTCTCAAAGAGAGGAGAGAATTGAAGGAGGAAGAAGGAGGCTAGAAGGGAGAATCACCTTGGAAGTCACCGACGTCATTCGATATCACTATCTACTAGTTCGAAAACGCTGTAAGTAAACCCTACACTACCTTGTAATTGATTAGAACTATGATGGTTAAGAGTTTTCAATGAAAACCTTGTTGTACCAACCATTAATGGAGTTGTTATCCATTAATGGCTGAATACAGAAGGAGACCCCATCGAATTTGACTCCAGGTTATACCTCAAGCCTGTACATTACACAAACCAAAATAGTAAACCTTAGTCTAGGTGGTTTATAGATCATTGACCTCACAAAACTTAGAATAGGAATTGGAAATTCCATATATGTGTCAGGCCAAAGGGTTCAACAATGGAGTTCCATAATAGAAGTCCGTTGTTGGAATTCGGAGGGGACTCCCAAAGGCAAGATCTGTGCATCCGGATGGGCAAAAATCCCAGACCAACCTTTTGGGGAATCGCAATTATTGATCCCAATATACATAATCAAAATTGCGACCGGATGCATTCAGGAAGCCTCTGGAATGTAACCGGCCTCGACATCCGATTGCATCATTTGCAGCAACCGGATACACCACCAGTTGGAAGCAGAATGGTTTTCGAGAGCAATCGACCTCGACACCGGTCTCAACCAGTCATAATCAGATGTTGCAACAGGTTGGTCCCAAGAAACCCTGTATCAGGCTGATTTCAATATACATATTATCTGATAAATTTCTCATACACTAAGTGACTCGTGTGTAACCAAGAGTAACCCATTAACTGGGAATAGCAATAATCTTCATATTTTAGGTGAGGAAATGGAACCCTTGACTTAATTTAAGGAGTGTTTTTATATTTTTTATTTTGCCATTGTGATAACATGTCATCCAATAACTGCTTTTGCATGCATTTGCATCTATATTATGTTGTTGTGTGAATGTGTGCTGAATATGCCTTGTGAGGTGTGGTGAAATGGTCGAGGACTAAGGGATCCAACCTACTTGGTAACCCATAACTTGTAATGTTCTCATACCTTAGTGGGATGACAACGTTCAGGTGGGAGTGAATGGGCGGACTGGGATTCCTATTAGGAGTGTGGGGAAAATACATATGATGACATGTAGGATGATAGTTAGTGGAATGACCCATGTATGCGACCCTGGCCAGCTGGGGGTCAGGTGTTGGTAGGGTGGGGATGAAGGGGAAGGGTCTGCAGTGTTTGTTGGAGCATCACTAGTCAGACTTCTGCTCTATCACCATTCTGTTGGGATGTCACATGGCTTTACTAGGACTATTGGAGTAGGTTCGTAAGTGTCACACCCCAATTCTGCACCTTTCAGAACAGTGTGATGAACCGCTAATAAACCAATGGTTCAACCAGGATCTCTAATAGGCTATGTCCATTAAAAAAAAACCATGCACATCCACAACCATAATCAGAATAAATACACAATAGCGGAAGTCTTATAGTAAATAAACTGAGGAATCTAATTGTAATAATCATAAATAAAGTATCAAATTATGTTGTATCAACTGAGACATAAGTAAATAAAATATCAATTACATTTCCTTAATAAATTCAAATGAAAAATCTAATCGAATACGCATGAGTTGCACTCGCATGAGGAGTCATGCGTATCCACTAAGTCTTCGGCTTCCATTGCAGCAACACGTGCGTACACCAGAGCACTCATATAATCTTCAACAGTGGTACATGCATCATCAACTAAAAATATTCGACGTCGAGAGGGTGAGCACACATCATGGCTTAGTGAGCAAACAAAACAGTGCAACAAACATATGCATGCATTCAATTCATATCTTTGGTCTAGTAAATAAGTTTGCAATGTGCTATAGAAAAGATAGGTGGCCGCGGCACCACTATACACGAGTGTGTGAAGCCGCCTAAATAACCCGGTTACTCATCGTCCCACATGCACCCATCATGGAAAAGAGATAGAGTTAAAGTGCTGAGGCCCGACCTATGACACTTCCCCTGATACTCTACCCATACCAACACGTAAGCCCCTGCTGGAGAGGGCTTGCAAACTGGGTTCGAACTAACCAATCCTAATGCCAATCAATGTATCCAAGGCCTCACCCTAGCATCCCTCAATACGTCCATAGAGATAGGGCTAAGGCCCCCCGGCAGAGTCAGAGACTACACGGTCCGAGACCACTTCCCCTCATACACTACGACGTAATAGTTCTGCTAAGGTAATGGCGATACGACGATGTCAGTGGACAAAACTTGAGTTAGAGATAGAGCTAGAGTGTTGAGGCCCGGCCTATGACACTCCCCTGATACTCGCTCGCATCAAGCACACACATACATTCACATGCCTATTCCTATCATCATCATCATCATCATGTTATAAACAATAATTTAAATATGCATGAACAGTAATAATAAAAATATTGGATGACATGTTGAATGCACATAACAAGCATACACGCATAGAATCAATCATGGCATTGGACTCAAGAATAAAACAATTTATTATTAACCAATTAGTTAGGTCTTGTTCCCTCACCTTTGCTTGATCGTAGATCCTCTTTCAAGCTTTAAGAATCAACTAAATATCAATATTATATCACTAGAAGACCTAATCAAGTCGATAGAATTTAATTATAATTAATTCTGATTTAAAAAGCATGCTGTTAACTGGGGGTCAATGCCAGGTCGGAGGTTCCATCGACCCTGGGTGCTACCACCCAGATTCTGAACTTCTCGAACACTAGGGGTCGATTGTTAGGGTATGGTAGGGTCGATTGGCCATCGACCCCCCGTGCGACCCCCTGTGGATTTAGTCAATTTTCATCCTACAGTCCATTCCTTCATGTTTGGGGTCCTATGGCTTGCTTCTAAAATCCATTCCACACATGTTCTATGGTCTAGAACCATAGTTCATTCACCTATATGGTTTTTATGATCTTCCCCATGGTTTTCTATGAAAACCTAACCATGGATGGATGATTTGGGTTTCTCCTAGATCATTCCCTCTTCACTATCTATTCTAAGGTTTGTAGAATTACATGGAGATAGTATCCATACCTGAGAATTAGGCTGGTTTCTCTGAAGCCTTCTCTTTGATCCTTTTCTCTACTTTCCCTCTCTTCTCTTTCTCTTCTCCTTCTCTTCTCTTTCTCTCAATCCAATTAGGGTTCTAAAATGAGTGAAAGAGGCTTAGGGACGTCCTATTTATAGAGTAGAAACTCCCAAAATAAGTCCCATTGAGATTAGGAAAGAATCCCATTGAAATTTGGAAAGTTCCTAATTCACGGTTTCTATCGACAGACTGGGGGTCGATGAGGGGGTCGGAGATCCCGTAGACCCCTGGTTCTAAAATGTTCGACCCCTGGTTAAAAACTCAGGGTTTGACTTTTATACTAGGGGGGTCCGACCCTGCCTTGCTGGGTATGCGACCTTACCCCTTATTTTAGTGTTTTTGGGTCAATTTAATACCTGGGATCGCGATCTCCCTCACATACTTGATCCATTTGGCTCGACCATGATAGGTAGACCTGGTTCAAGGTGGTAAGACTGGATTAGTTTGATACGGGTCTTACAGTAAGTGCCCATTCACTCCCGTGCTTTGGTGAGTGTGACCAAGCCTTACCATAGCATGCTAGCATACATTATACCAGACCATTTGCATTTGCTGTATGTAATAAATCTATCATGTATTTTGTTTTCTTGCCTGTTTATTTTCTCACGAGCTCAAGTTGGAGAGCTCACCCTCGCATACACAAACTTTTTAGTTGATGTTGCAGGTACTACTGTAGCTAGTTACGTGAATGCCTAGTCGTCATTTCTATGGCACACATGGACGTTCAAGCTCTGGAGGAAGACGAACATGATGCTGGCTGCGAGTGTGACACATGCATGTTCGAGTAGGAAGAAGCA
The DNA here is from genome assembly GCA_028583415.1 of Protea cynaroides. NCBI lineage: Eukaryota > Viridiplantae > Streptophyta > Magnoliopsida > Proteales > Proteaceae > Protea > Protea cynaroides. Next base: position 72,507,365 of record CM053275.1, read on the forward strand.
AGAGACATTCTGTCATTGCTGGAAAAGACTGATGATTTAGTTATTTATTTTAGTTTCATTTATCTTTTACTGTATTACTTTATGGCCTAGGGTTATAGGGCTAGATATTGAATGGTTTTATTTATTTGGTTGTGGATGATTGGACCAGAATAAGTATTAATACAATGACTATTTAATTTATTTTAGGGAAAATTACTCAGATACCCCCTTGATAATTGGTTTACTACACAGAACTACTTTGTGTAGTTTGGACTTGCAGTCCACTACTTTTTTGCTAACAGTGTTAACTTGAAATTTAAATAGATAAAAATACCCTTCAAAATACAATTCTTTTTCTAAAACCATATGTACTCCATCCGATTCTCGAACTCGACCCCAATTGGAAAATGAATTGGCAAGGGAGACCCTTTCTTATCCAATGCCATACCCTGAAATCTGAATCCGACAGCACTTCTAGTGGTACCCCAGAATCCGACAGCATATTCTGATATGTTTTTTTCTTCTCTCTTCCTCCTGTTCTTCTTTTTCTTCTTCTGTTTTTTTCTTCTTCTTATTTCTTTTTCCCCTTCTTTTCTTCCTCTTGCTCTTCTTCTTCTTCGGCCCCTTCTGTGGTTCTTTTTATTCCCTCTTTTTTTATACTCTTCTTCTTCTCTCTCCTCCTCCTAGTCACTTTTCTCTAGCTTTTCTCCATCTATTCCTCAAAACCCAAACAATGATGAGCTTGGCTGCAGCCATGGCGGTATAGTGCACAATGCTAAGAGAAAAGAGGAGTTGCAAACCTCGCCGATGACTGCCATGCCGGATTCATCGCCACTGCTCCTCTTGGAAAAGGTAAGTTTCAGATGGTGGAACTACTCCTCCCTGTTGTGAAGTCGATGATGAGAGAGAGAGAATTTTTCCTCCCTTCTTCCCTTGTTGTTCCCTTCTTACCTTATTTTTTTCCTCCTCTTCCCCTGTTGGGAGCTCTCTCAGATCCTATTCTTTTAGTTCCAGATTCGGAGGACTAATTCCACAGATCAGGTCGATTCAAAGCCCTCAAGCTTCATGCTGTAAGTCCATCCTAGTTGTGAGATTCAAACCAACTTTCTGCTGTAACTTTTTTTTTCGGTGAATACAATGGAACTCAGAAGCAAATGAGGAAAAGAAAAATGCAAAGGAGAGTTAGAGAGTCTCGAAAGTTCAGCGAGAAAGAAAGCTTTTCGATTTGGTTTGATTCGGTTCAAAAAATTCTTCAAACTCAAACCAAACTCGTTGTTCTTTTCTGCTGCAACTTGCTCTAACTCCAGATCAAATTTCAGATCTGTTTCGCAGGCTTAGTATTGGATATTTTATTCTAATATTGGTTGAAATCAAGAGAGAAGGAAGTTGCGACTCTTATTCTGAAATTTCAGCTTGATTGGGCCAGTATGGAAGGAGATCTATCTTCTTCAATTGTAAGTTACTGCTGGTTTTAGTACGAAGGAAGAGAAATTTTTAATGCCCACAATCTACAATGTATTTCAATGGTGCCTCAATAACTCCTTTACTGATGGTGGTGAGAATAAACCATTAAAAGCTTACCAATTCATTCAAAATAAGGTTTTCTCTCAAAACCCGTAGCAACGGTTCACCTTCTTCCCCTTGTTTTCGTTTCAGAGTTCAAACCGAAGAGCTTTAAAAAATAAAGGCCACATAGGTTGTGTCACACCACAATTCTGAACCAACCAGAATGGTGTGATGAACCGTCTATGAACCAACGGTTCAACCAGGATCTCGTATAGGCCGTGTCTATTTGATTAAACTAGATACAACCACAACCATAATCAGAGTAAATAAACAATAGCGGAAGTTTTTAATATAAATGAACTGAGTATCTAACAGTGATAACATAATTAATTATCCAATTATCTCCAAATGACTAAAGACATAAAATAAAATAAAGTAATCTATTACATGTTCTGATAATCCAACAACTAAATCTAATCGAAAATACATGAGTTGCACTTGCATGACGAATCATGCGACTCCACCATAGCTTCCACATCCATTGCAGCAACATGTCCGTACATTATGCATTCATATAATCTTCCACGAGAGGACCTGCATCATCAACTAAAATATTCGACGTCGAAAGGGTGAGCACACATCACGGCTCAGTAAGCAAACAAAACAATGCAACAAACATATATATGCATTTAATTCATATCTTTGGTCTGGTTTATAAGTTTGCAATGTGCAATAGAAAGGATTGGTGGCCGCCGCACCTCTATATACGAGTGTGTAAAGCCATCCAATGGATCAAACATCATTGTCGTCCCACATGCACCCAACATGGAATAGAGATAGAGCTAAAGTATCCGGATCAAACACCGCATAACACTTCCCTTGATTCCTTACCCATACCAACATGTAAGTCTCTATTGGCGAGGGCCTACAAACTGGGCTCGCAACTAACCAATCCTAATGTCATATAGTGTATCCAAGGCCTCATCCCAGCATCCCTCAATACATCCATAGAGATAGAGCTAAGTCCCCCTAGCAGAGTCAGAGACTACATGGTCCAAGACCACCTCCCCTGATGCCCTACGATGTAATAGTTCTGCTAAGGTAATGGCGATATGACGATGTCAGTGGACAAGACTTGAGTAGAGATAGAGTTAGAGTCTGGTGATCAGGATGAACCACAGTGTCATGTCCTTCCCCTGATGCTCCACTCGCATCAAGCACACTAACCACACACATACATTCACATGCCTATTCCTAACATCATCATCATCATCATGTTATAAATAAACAAAATTAAATATGCATGAGCAGTAATAGCAAGAATATTGGATGACATGTGAAATACATATTACAAACATACAAGCATAGAATCATTCATGGCATTGGACTCAATAAGTAAAATAGTTTATTATTAGCCAATTAATTTAGGTCTTGTCCTCACCTTTAGTCGATGGTTGTTCCTCGTCCAAGCTTTGTAAATCACTTTTAGATCACTTGAAAACCTAACAAATTTATAGATTTTAAATTATAATTTATTTTCATTAATTCAGACTTCCAGAAGCTGAGTGGTGGCAGGTGTGGCTGCACCTGTGGTCTCAGTTTCTGCGACCACAGGGTGTGTGGTCGCAAGGTGTGGTCGCATATTATGCGACCATACATGTGACCATACCCTCCCTGAATTTTCCCCGAGGGCGTGTGGTCGCTATGTGTGGTCGCATATCATGCGACTATACATGCGACTACACCACTACACCCTCCCTGAAACTTTCCCGAGGGCGTGTGGTCGCTATGTGTGGTCGCATACCATGCGACCATACATGCCACCACACCCTCCCTGGAACTTTCCCGAGGGTGTGTGGTTGGTTATGTGGGTCTCGTGTGGTCGCATATCCTGCGACCACACATGCGACCACACCTCCCTGGAACTTCCCGGGGTGTGTGGTCGGTTATGTGTGTCTCGTGTGGTCACATATCATGCGACCACACATGTGATGGTCGATTTTTCCACTCCCAACTCAATTCCTTCATGTTTTGATTCCTTGACTCATCATCATGATCCTTCTTACGATTGTTCTATGGCTTAAAATTCATATTTTACACAATCCATCATCCTAATAGATTCCCTCCATGGATCTCTTAAAATTTGTCCATGGTTTGATGATTGGGGTCTCACTTTAAATCACTATCTCCTCCATGATCTATTCTTGGTATTTAACAGATGTGGGGGATGGTTTCATACCTTATACTTGTTGAAGATTCAGAGTTCTCTCTGAATTTCCTTCTCTTAGTCTTCCTCTTCAATTCTCCTTCTCTTCCTCCTCTTCTCTTTCTCTCTCTTTTAGTGTGAGTTCTAAAAGGATGAAAGAGGCTAAGGGACGTCGTATATATAGAGGAAAACCCTCCATATAGAGTCCTAGTTAGATTAGGAAAGAACCCCCTTCGGATTAGGAAGGTTTCCTAATCACGGAGTCTGTCTGACTTCGTGTAGTCGTAAGTGTGGTTGCAGAACCCATCGACCATACAACCAAAAACTGCGACCACACGTCCAAGACTTTTGTGGTCGCTTCATTCTGAGGTGTGGTTGACCACACCTGTTTAGGTATGTGACCACACACTCCTTAATAGGTAATTTTGGGTTCAATTTCATACCTAGCCTTGTGGGTTCTTCATGCACTTGGTCCGCTTGGCCCGACCATGATAGAGAGACCTGATACAAGGTGGTAAGACCGGTTAGTACGATACGGGTCTTACATGTTGAGTTGGAATAACCATTTTTTTTATTTTGAACGTGGAGGTTAATGCTTACTACATCACCGACACACTTGAAGGTGAAGGTTGATGCGTTTCCCTTGTAACCACCGATGACCTTCGATGCCTTCCCTCTCTCTAATGCATCCTCACCGCTAGCGTTGGTTTCATTAAGGGTATTAATGTCTTAAAAAAATCAGACATTCTTCTATTAATTTTTAACTAACGGTGTGGATTAATCTGTTCATTGTTACAAGGGTAGTCTATGTAACTTTTGTAAAGTAAAGGTAGTTCTGTGTAGTAAACCAATTGTCAAGGGTGTTTGAGTAATTTTCCCTTTATTTTAAATATCATTAGAAGCTCAGTTGATTTATTATTTTTACTATTTAATTTACTCTGATTAATTACTTGTGACATTGGTCATGGTGTGGTTGATGTGGTATGCACCGCTTTCAAGATTCTGGGTTGGATGAGATTCTAGGTTGGACTGAACATAAAACGTGTGTCGGTTCAGTCAGCTCCGAAATTTTACATATCATAAATTTGGGGTGTGACATTAGGTCTACCCCTAGCTCTTTTAGACCCTTTGATCTGAATCAAATCACTCTTCCGTACGAGAGCATCTAACATCCTCCATTCAACATGACCATATAATCTTAAACAACTTTCTCATAGCTTATCATATATCGGCGTTATTCCCAAATCAGTTCTAATACGATCATTCCTTACCTTATCCTTCCTAGTTTTGTCACACATTAATCTTAACATCCTCATCTCACCTACACTAAGTTTATCTATATGATGTTTCTTTATTGCCCAATATTCTACACCATACATCATAATCAGTCGAATGACTGTCCTATAGAATTTTTCTTTTAAGTTTTAAAAGAATACATCGATCACACAACACTCAAGACGCACTATTCCACTTCATCAATCCTATTTTAATCCTTTGTGAAACATTATCGTCTATATCACTTTTTTTGTTTATGATTGAACCTAGATGCCTAAAATGATCACTTTATTGTATGTCTCTCTTAAGAATATTCCTATCTCATTATCCGTTCTTGTGTGACTAAAGTTACATACCATATACTCCGTCTTTGTTCTACTTAACTTAAAAGTTTTTTATTCCAATGATGATTTTCATAGTTCAAACTTTGTATTAATCTTTATTTTTATCTCCTCCACCAAAACAATATCATCAACTAGAAAACATACACCAATGAACTTCATCTTAGATGTCTCTGGTTTAGTCATCCATAATGAGGGCAAACAAGTAAGAGCTTAATAAAGCTGATCTTTAATGTAACTCCATTGTAATTGGGAACACCTGACCTTGACCCCCTACGATTTTCATGCTAGTCACCACATTATAATACATATCTTTAACTATGTCCATATATTTATTAGAAACATATTTCTTCTCTAGTACTTGCCAGATTAACTCCCTAGGAACTTTATCATAAATATTTTCTAGATTGATAAAAATTATATAGAGGTCATTCTTGCCTTCTCTACATCTTTCCATGAGTCTCCTAAGTAAGTAAATTGTTTCTGTCGTGGATCTACTTGGCATAAAATCAAATTGGTTCTTTGTAATGGTTGTTTCTTTTTCCAAGCGGGTTTCAATAACTCTCTCCCATAGTTTCATAGTATGACTCATTAGTTTTATGCCTCTGTAGTTATTGCAGCTCTGAATATCATCTTTGTTTTTGTAGATCAAAACCACAATACTTCTCTTTAATTCATTTGGCATTTTTCCTGAACTTATAATTTTATCGAACAACTTAGTTAGTCAAGATACACCATACATTCATAGGTTTTTTCAAACTTCTATTGGAATCTCATCTGGACCTGGTGATTTGCTTACATTCATCTTTCTTAAAGTTTCTTTCATTTCTGTCATCTTAATTTTATGTATATACCTATGATCTGTGGTTTTATGGTGGATAATATAGTAATCTGGTGCATTATTTCTTGAGACATTTTCATTTAGTAGGTTGTAGAAATTATCACTCCATATCTCTCTAATGTCTTCATTCCTTACTAGAACTCTACCATCTGTACTTTTAATATATCTAACATGGTCTGAATCTCTACTCTTTCTTTTCCTTATTAAGGTCGTAACACTACGGAATCAATTTGGTTCAGACTTATTCACTTTCGATTTTTCAGACTTTAAAAAAACACAATCCAATTAAGGCCAAATAAAATTTGATTTGATTATAATTTTTGTTTTGGACCCAAGTTTGATTTCTCTACAAAGACTGAAGAATGCATTGTCGACATGACTGTGTTTTGGCAAATTCCCCTCTTTTAAGTGGTCCCATCATACAAGGGGTGCTCCAGGCCATACAAGGACTTGCGTGGGTGGGCCCACCTCTCCAACAGTCCTGTCCGTTGGATCTCTCTCATGGGGCATGAGTCTGATCCGTACGGGCTGGATGGCCTGCGGCTGGGGAGGATTTGAATCCAGTAAAGATTCCGCCGTGGGTCGTGGAAAAAATTCATCTTCAATTTGTTGAATCGTGGATGGATGAACTGAATTCAAAAGACACGTCATTCAATGTGTTGATATAAGTGTCCTTTGAATCCAGTTCATCGGGGGCGAACTAGCCGGCCTGGACGATCTCAACCCCGCGCGTCATCCAACGTTTGTCGCGACCGGAGGAACTTCGCCAATTGGGCAAATGCAATATTAATTTATGATTAAATTATTAGATTATTGTAATATTTTAATCTCATCTTCCAGTGTCCACGTCTGCTGTCCACTGAAACAGTCGCAGTTCCCCAGAGCTTGTCGTCTTCTCTCATCAACCCCTTCACTGCCAACCGCGAACTCCCCGACCATTCGAAAAGGAAGAAAGGAGTTGCTTCGGATTCCCAGAGCTCGATACACCGCTTCCTCTCCAGAAGGGCCGAGGGCCACAGAAAGAAGCGACGAAGAGCTTAAACATAACTTCAAGAATGAAGAAATCGTTAATAGTTCAAATATTTCTTTACGGTCTGCTCTTTCCATTAGGTATCTATTCCTTTATGTCATTTTCTTGGGAATTCTAGAAGTTATTGAAGTTAATTTGATCACTGTAATTATCCTCTAGGTATGCTAAAATGTGTTGTTGGCGAAGAAGGGTTCTGTTCTGCACCACCTGCATCTACTGATTCAAGCTCGCAACCTCTATATTGGAAAGTTACCAATCCTACGCTTTCCCCTGTTCACCTTCAAGGTCAGTTCCTCTTTTCAATGCCTCTTTAACTTTGAGAGTTTAGCATCTATGTTCATAAGAATCTGATTAGTTTTATTGACATTCATGGATGTAGTTTCATCGTTTTTTAACTGAACGTGAGTGTTTTATTGTTTTGCTGCTAAGCAGACTTACCGGGTTTCACTCGTAGCGTGTATAAGAGGGATCATGCTGTTATTACTCCTGAAAGTCATGTCTTCAGTCCCCTACCTGACTGGTAATACCTTTTGTGAAGGGGATTGATTTTGGTCTTATATGCTGATCTTGGGTGGAAGACAAGTTATTTATGGATTTATTTTCATCATGGCTTTTTCAGGACTAATACGCTAGGAGCATATTTGATCACCCCGGCGCTCGGCTCACACTTTGTAATGTACTTAGCAAAGATGCAAGGTTCTGTATTGCTATCCCTGCTAGTTATCCTGTAATGAATGTGTTTGTGTTAGAATGTCTATTGCTCGGATGCTCAATATTTGGTTATCCTGAAGAGACGTCAAAATAAGTGTGCGCATTTAAACGTTTCTCTAGAGTTTTTTTTCCCTGTATGTTTTGCATGGGGCTTGACTGCCTTTCATCATTCTCTACGAAGTTTTTGAGCGATGTATCTTACACTTATAGTATCATAATTGTAAATATCAATCAAATCATGTGATTAGAATTTAGAAATCATGTAATGCGGGCTTGCGTCATGTAGTGTATTACTTTCTGCATAAACTGAAGCGATCCAGACTGCATACCACTGTGTTCTACTTTATATATATCTGTTATCTCTGTGACCCTTTTTGATTGCCCACAGTTTCTCACTGAAACAGGCTGATTCCTTCTGTTTACATCCCCTTTGTTGCAATTTTATTTATTTATTTTAATAATTACCTTTTTAAAATGGTTGTTTTCTGCCTTTTTCATTCTTCTTCATTAATTCTGTGACATAAAGGTGGTGTATGGTGGCAGGATGCAGCACCAGATGGTTTTAGGTCTTCCAAGGGAAAAGTTGTATGAATCTGGTGGTCCTAAATTATAATAAAGAACTTTTCGTTCACACCTTCGTAAACTGTTCAGTGTAATAACAGTCGCCATCCAAAATGAATATTAAAGATTGCATATAAGATCATGTGCATCTTTTTTTTTTTTTTTTGGTTTTCTTCTGAATCGTAGTACAGTGTGGCTGTCATATGGGTGACACATGGTTTTCTTTGGTATTGTCAACCTGCCTGAGAAACTAAGAGACATTGTATTCTCCAATGATTCGTTATACATGTGGCGAAAGTAAAATGCCCCCAAAAAATCTTGAGTAACTTCTGTGTTTGAGCATGTATAATTCCATTTCATGTGTCTCTAATTGTAGTTATGAAATCTTTTGGTGATGTGATCTATAAGGCAGTACTGTATATGTGAGTTTAAGATATAGATAATAGATGTTTAGCCGTACAGAAAGATATCATTCCTTTCCCCATTATTCTGTGTGATTTAGATTTATACATTTGACTATGCAGCAAATTCAAAGTCAGGGCTACCTCCAAAAGATGTCGAGAGGTAGACATTTTCCACAATTCATATTTGCAGAATGCCATTGCTTTGCTATCTGTATTTTTAGTCAATTATTTAGGTGGTTCGCTTATTTCTATTTTCAAATCATAAGCATTCATCTCTTTCTTGTATTCTTTAACCTATTTTGATTGTTGTTATTGTGAACAATTTAGGTTCCTATTTGTGGTTCAGGGTACGGTGACATTCACAAACATGTTAGGGATGAGCCACAGGCTGGTGGTGAGATCTCTTTATTGGTTTGTTTCTTTTGTGTGCATCGTTCTTATGGAGTCTTACCTGTCACCTTCTGTGTTGAGCATAGTTATGAGATAAATGAATAATGTCTTTTGATGATGATCTTTGTGTCCAGAACAGACATATTTTTGAATCAGTTTTAACAGCGTCCCTGAATTTGGGAATCTTTCAAATGTATCAATTTTCGTGCTGGAGCAGCTTTTCTGTTAGTTAACTTTGAAAACTGTTTTGTAATCCTTCATTTATTCTCAGGTACTTGTATTTAAAATTTTGGAACCTGTTTTCATGGACAGCATGAACCCATGGACAACACAAATATATGCCATGTGGCAAGTTGGGTGGGCCTGAATTTTTGTGGATAGGTAGACCCCAATGTCCTCTGCTCATATGTCAGGTTTCAACCCAAACAGTGTCGATCAAGTGACATATTAAAGCTTTTAAAATTCAGTAGAAATTTAAACTTATTGGAAAGAAATGGACAGCTGAAAATATAAGGGGAAAAATCCAATACATGTGAAGGTATATTATTGAATTTGAGTCAGAAATTATAAATGTGGCCAATCTAGATCATTCTTTAAATATCCAGTGGCAGAATGCCATCAACCTTCTATGTGGCACCACTAGGTGGACCTCCTTAGATTCTATAGTGGATGTGCTGTCCAGGAAACTTTTACCTTAAAAGCTTACCATGAAGCATCACAAGATGTTCCTGTGGATTGGTACATTTCTGTTAGAGTTTTTTATGTATTTAAAATTAAAATTGTCAATCTTAACACTTTTGATATGTTCTCTTGTTTTTCACAATCAAGATCCAAAGATATCTGATGTTATTTACGTTTAAATGTAGGTGGATTCGTTTGCATATGTTCCTGCTGGTTTTGAACATTCTCTTATGTGTGTCACATCAGCTACCCTGGTGGTATTTGAGCGAAGGTTATTGTTTCTACTTAACCTATAAATGTACTTTCTATTTCTTTTACTATATTGAATGTAGTTTCATCTTTGCTGAAGTGTGACACATCAGCTGTTCTTGCTGTTTGGAGCAATATTCCATATCTGCAGTTGTCATTTGTATGATGCACATTTTGATTATTTTTTCCTTTTTCTGGTTTGGCTGCAAAAGGGATTCCACACTGTTGAATGTTTTTATTTATTTATTTATTTATTTTTGTTTCTTCTTCTTCAAATTGTTGATGCATGATAATCTTCATAATATCTGAGATTCTGATGCGTTCAGAGGTTGACGCCTGGGCCACATGGGACTTTGGCTTATCTAATGACTTGTGTAGATGATGGGAAAATTCTGCTATTATCGTAGCATTTTGATGGCCCTAGAACTGACTCGAACCCGTGATGGTCGCCTCCTCATTCACATGGCAGCATGAGGTTTGTGCTTTGTTGTACAAGGCATGAAGAACTGCAGTTCATTCATCAGGGACCTTCAGTGGCATGCCCTTCATTGTTGTCCTCCTCCAACAATCCAATTTGTTGTGAAACTTCAGACTGTAGATTCACTGGGTTCAATAAATTCGTACTGGGTGGAACTGCAACAAATATTCTTGTGTACATGTCAGTATGCCGTGGGGCTATAAATGCCTCCTAGGCTTTTACCTGCCTTGTTGAGATTGGTTAGCTTTTTCTTTCTCACAGCCCAAGATGTGCTCCCTCATTGTTCCTCTCAACAACCTTTTGGCCAGAATCTAGGTTTCTTCTTGAATTTTCTAGAAAATCTTATTGTTCCTTCTAGATACCAACTTATAAAGTTATCGGTATTCAAACTCCTAAAAAAAAGTGGTGCTATTGTATTTATATAAATATTAAGGGTGGAAAAAACTGTCAAGGAAAATCCCAATGCACTAAAAACTAAATTTACAAAAAACTGTACGGAAAGATCCAAGTGCACAAACATGTAGGTCTTGTTGTTTCATATGCTTAGTTGGAGTTTGAAAGAAGTTGATGTATGTGTGTTTATAAAAAGGATTTTTAGGATGACTTTCTTCCAGGCTTAGCAAGATGGACACTGTGATTTGATCCTCATTGAGGGATCATATGGCCAATCTGAACCTTTGCAGATACGTACCCTGGATTGGCCACGTCAATTTTTGTGCACCATTGAACCAAATGCTATGTTGTCCTAGCATTTTCCCTATTATTTTCATCTATCATGGTAGAGGGCGAGCTTTGGTGTGATGATAACGTTGTCATATTACAACCTGATAGTCACGGGTTCGAAACATGGAAACAGCCTCTCAGCGTTGCAGGGGTAAGGTTGTGTACGTTCTGCCCCTCAGCCCTACAATAGCGGGAGCCTCGTGCATTGGGACACCCTTTATAGTTTTTTCAAAACATTAACTTTTCCAATGATATTCCATGCTTTGCCATGTGGCAAAGCCTATTTAGTCTCAAACTTAAAACTCGAGAAGGGATGGTAGGGCCTACCTGTGCTGAAAATTTGGTGCTAGGTAAGTTGTCACTCCTCAGATATGGCTGGTTGTTCCTGCCATAGTTATTAAGGCATCGCCTAGGCGACCAAGGGGCTTTTATAGGCCTAGGCGCTTGGGCGCCTTATGAAGATGAGAAAGGCGGTCACCCAGGATGCCTGGGCGTTTTCTAGGTGATGCCTAGGGCGCCTTGTAAGGGTGTCAACGGGCCGGTCCGGGCCGGTTTCGGTCCGGGCTGAATCGGTGTCGGGTTTTATAAGCCCAGCCCAAAACATGTCCATTAAGAGTTCGGGCTGGGTTGGGCTGCGTTGGACTCAATAACTATCGGACTGGTCCGGTGTCGGTTTGTTATCGGGTTGGGCTTATTGAGGTGATTTCGGACTGGTTCGGTCCGGACCGGGCTTATCAAGCTTATTGGGTCTATTTTATATGTAAGATATATAGCCTATTTTATTATTTTTATCTATAAAATTAGCATCATTCCTTCTATATGCATGTAATTCAGTAAATTGTAACAATTAACATACTCTTTTCAACTATAGATTCATATAATCTTTCCGATTAAGAAGTAAACTATAACAGTGTAATATAATCCATCAAAATTTAAAACCATTAAAATTAAGAAACTGGGCCCGGATGGACCTTACCGGCGTTTGGGTTAGGTATTATTGGTTCGGGCTAGTTCGGGCTTCTTAACGGGCTGGTCCGGTCTGGTTTCGGTTTGGGCTGAAACGGTGTCGGGCTTTACAAGCCGAGACCGAAACCTGTCCATTAAAGTTCGGTCCGGGTTGGGTTCGGGTTATATCGGGCTGGCTCGGTCCGTGTTACCGGGCCGGGCTCATTTTTGACACCCTTAGTGCCTTGGATGCCCAGAATGTCTGGGCGGCCACCTTGTTTTTAATGTGGCTTTTTTTTCCTCATATTTTTCCTTGATCTCTAAATTTTCTTCACAAGATTTATTAGGCTAGACAGAAACAACATTTACTAGGCAGTACTTATTTATGACTAATATCATTTAAGTAAATCATTTACGTAAGATATTATTCATAAATAAGCAAATAACTCCTCCCCTCATTTGAATCCAATAAAAATAGTCTAAAATTCAAATTCTAAAAGGATAAAAAGTCAACCCTCCAGTTCAAGAACAAAAACAGTATTTTTGGGTGCGGGGGTGATTTTCAACTTCCAAATGCTAGGTTTTTTTTTCAAATATAAAAATTTCATAAATCTTATTATAGTAAAACATCACTAAAAACCAAGAGTGCGTCAAAATAATCTCTTGCTTTGATGCCCAAAAAATAATTTACATTCAGACGACTTTAAATAGCATTCGCGTACTCCGAACAAGGTTTGACCGGAGTGTAACTCTTTGATTATAAGTCGGATTCAAGCAATCTCGGATTTGTTGGAAAGCTGATTATGCTAGTTTTGCATCGAATTCGAGATTGTTTGAATCCGAACTATATTAAAAGAGTTACACTCCGGTCAAATTCGTTAGAAGTACGCAAATATTAGTCATAAATACGTGTTGCCTACTTAACTCTAGACACAATCCCAGGTCATAGCGTACACTAGCAAACTTGGGTCCACACCTCATATTATCATTTTGGATGTTTTTATTATAAATGTCTTTTTTATGTCTTATATTTTATTCATTATTTGTTGCCTTGTTGAGTTTCTCATATTAATTAAGTTATGTCTTAAATGTTGATTATTTATATAGAATGCTGCACACACTTATATATATATATATATATATATATATATATATATATATATATATATATATATATATATATATATATATATATATATATTAGAATTAAAAAAAAAATACACTGGGAACGCCTAGGTATGGCTCCGAACGCCTTGGATCGTCTTGTCGCCTTAACAACTATGGTTCCTGCCAATCTTGGCGGGATGGACAGTCCCACGAACCCTCACTCTTTAGTTTATTGTCCCTTACTTTTCTTTGTATTTCCCAGGATTGTTAATGTTTTGCATCTCTTCTGTCAGAAGTTGCTATTTCGTCACTTCTCTATATTGTGTTCAACTATTGTCTTTATTAATACAAAGTGACATAAATGACTCTTATACGCTTAGGTATTTGGAAAGATTTATGGCTCAATATATGTTTATTAAAAAAAATATTTTCAGGATGACTTTCTTCCAAGCTTAACAGGATGGACACCATGATTTGAGCCTCATTGAGGGATCATGTGGCCAATCTGAATCTTTGCAGATAGGTACCCTGGATTGGTCACTTGACAATTTTTGTGTGCCATCGGAAGAAAATACTATGTTGTCCTAGCATTTTTCCTTGTATTTTCATCTGTCAGTTTTTTCAAAACATTTAACTTTTCTTATGATATTCCATGCTCTGCTTTGCCATGTTGCGAAGTCTATTTGGTCTCAAGCTTAAAACATGAGAAGGGATGGCAGGGTCTACATCTGCTGAAAATTTGGTGCTCGGCAAGCTGTCACTTGTCAGATATGGCTGGTTGTTCGGTTGTTCGGTTGTTCCTGCCAATCTTGGCGGGGTGGACAGTCCCACCAACCCTCATTCATCAGTTTACTGTCCCTTACATTTCTTTTGTATTTCCCAGGATTGTTAACATTTGCATCTCTTCTGTCAGAGGTTGCTATACTACTGTTTTTATTAATATGAACTGACATGAAAGTCTCTTATACACTTAGGTATGCTAATCTGGAAAGTTTTATGCCTGAGCCAGTTGTTGGTTCAACAGACATGCAGCAACTTCTTGAGACTCCAGGAGAGGTATGATTCCTCCTATGCTCTTAGACTTCATTCTATCAACACAAGGTTGATCCGAGGACAATGTACTTGTAAAGGATATTCACTTTCCGCATGCTTAATTAGCATGAAATCATCTCTTTCGAGAAAATCACTTTCTTGCATTGTAATTTTCTGCCTAAGTCTTGTTAAACTTTCCCATTTTGATTTCTTGGGAAATTCTCAAGACATAAGAAGATGAAACAACAAAATTGATGACATGCTAATTTTATGGTGGTCTTCACAAGACTATGTATGTGGGCCCTCATTTTGTACAAGATACAGACTCCATAAATTCTACATTTGGACTATATATGGATCTTTCTTAGACAGTAAGCAGATTTAGATGAACTGAATTCATTTTTCTGGGGATTCTCTTGCAAATGAAATGCCATGTGTATTATGAAAAGGTATAAACTTATACAGCGCCATGGTGAGGCAATGTACCATAGGGTTTTGTGCACTCTTGATGATTAGGCTTCACCAATTTAGCTAAAGGAAGTGAAACCACTTGTCAATCTGGTCTGTCCTGTAGTTGGAGATATCTTCAGTGGTCTATATAACCCATGTTCCAGCTTGATGATAGTTTTTTCTAATTGCTGCTATTCTGGAAGGGTGAGACAAGTAGGGATGATTGCCCAACTGGGTGCTCTATAGTCCCAATACATATGTGCTTAACCAATTGACTGCCTTATAAAGGGGTGAAACCCCATTGATTATGAGGGGATGGTGGCTTTCACTGTGAAGCAACTTGCCATGGTGTAGCAACAAAGCATGGAGCATGAGCTTAGCCAATTACACCTTGTTGGAAGTCCAGTTGGTGATTTAAACCATTCATAAAGTAGGTTACCTCTTTAATGGACTGGATTGAAATTTTCTACATTCTAAAAATATTTTGTGGAGAATGGTTTTTCTATGTAGATATTACTTTAGGAAATTTTGATCCCCCTTTTTTTTGTATTTTCCTTTTCCTGAATCCAGTATTCATTTCATGGAAATTTCAAATTCTGCTGACTATTGCAACTTCGAACCTTGATATTTTAATTTATTCTTCATTGTTAGAATCATTTTTATAATTCTTTCTCTTTTAGATTTCCCTAGTTTGTCCTTTAAGAAAAATTTAATGCCTTGTTTTTTTTGGGTGTAATACGCTATTGTTTGTGCTTAATATGGTCTGCTTCAATTTAATTTGCCTGTATCAGGTTTTTGAGCTTAGGAAACTACTGCCTACTTCAGCTCCTTATGACTTCAATATTCATGTAAGCCACTTTATGCCTAACATTAGTATTTCTTTAGTTATTTCTGCATTTTGTACAATCATGCTCAGCTATCTTCTATTTAAATTATTTAACCTGTAACATTTAGGCCTTTGTTTGATTGGTCTAACTAAAATACTAAGCAACGCAAGGAATCTTGCAAAAATTTATGTTTCAAAATCATATAGAGCTCTACAAAGTGTTTGGCCTGAATTGAATTTTGATTGTGGCTGATTTGCAATCTGGTATCCTGGATGGGGTTGAAGAAGTTTTTACTGATGAGAATGGTATCTTTCTAGAGGTCATTTGAGTCCAATCTGAGTAATGGAATTAAATGAAGCAGAAGTAGGACTCTGCTTCAGAGCCTTAAATTATGTGGCTAGATATCCTGGAACCATTGATGGTGGATGGCAATCTTAAAAGCACAAGGTGAAGAATGACAATAGTGACAGCCTGACAGAATACTCGCAAACTCTGCAGTTCTGATAAAGGAGTTTGCTAGAGAATAATCTAATATATGCTTCGTTTGTGCAACAATTATCAGCGTAATAAAATTGTAACTATACACTGTTTTGATTTTGTCAAAGTAATTAGTGCTAGTTTTTAGGACTTGGATTCCTATTAGTATATGGATTCCTAATTCGTTTATTAGTTTCCTTTACCAATTAAGCTTGCTAGTTTCCTTTTTCTAATTTAAGTTCACTTTGTCTTTAGTTTGTGAACATGACTTTGACATGTAGAGTCCTAGATTCTATCTAATAGTTGTTTTTTATTTCTATAAATACAAGCTACAAAGAAAGGAGCAAGACACATTGATTCTCTCCATCTTCTCTTGTTTTTCTATTTTGTCACATGATATCAGAGTAATCCTCTGGGTTGCTGTGTTGAAAGTTGTTTAAGGTTATCCATTAGGTGTGCAACCACCACTATTGTTGCTCTTGTTACTACTTCTTGGTTCATAGTGACTTATACTGTGTTGCTACTACTACTTAGTTCACAGTGATCTATACTGGCTGCTACCAAGGATTAAAATCTCTGGTCTCATTGGTGTGTTGACCCTTGAGCAAACCGAGATCTTGGCAAGAAACTGCAAAAAAGCCGCGAAAGGAAAGAAATGCAGTTTCGAGGCTAAAATGACCATTTTAAGGCCTAATACTCTAGGAAAATCCTATTTTAGCATATATAAACATATTTAAACCATAAAATTGAAAAAATAATCATACATGGGAGTTGTTTGGGTTTACACCCATGTTTGGTACTGTCGGATTTGTCGGTTTGAAGTTCAGATATAAAACTACGCCAAATGAGACAATGAAATTATATTTGAGGAGATATAAAAATATCTACGCCAAATGAGACAGATGTAAACCTACGCCAAATGTAAACCTACATGAAATGTGAGAAGCTCACGTTTCTGAAATATAAAATCCCATCATCATCTAACATGTATTGATCTTGTTTATGTAAAAAACTAAGTTTTGCAAAAAAACCTTACCTTAAACAGTAGATCCGACAATAAATCAAGGATTTCAGCCCTTGTACTAAGCTCCCACAAGATTTTTGTGGAGTGATATGGCAAAAACTCCAAGCTTCCAAGCTTAGAACAGCAAGTTTGAGAAGGAGGAGAGAAAAACAGAAGAAAAACAGAAAAAATGGAAGTCTAGGTAGAAATTTCAACCAGGACTTACCTTTTATTTGAAAAAATAGACCAACCCAACTCGAAACTGGTTGAAACCAGTCGAGACCAGCTCGGAAATTGGCGAGATTTTCAAGAAGATATATCGAAGGGGTGTCTCATCTCGACCCCCTCGAGATTTACGATAATTTCGACATCTTGGCGAGATTTCGTCGAGATTTACGATAATTTCGACATCTTGGCGAGATTTCGTCGAGATTTTAATCTATGGCTGCTACTATTATTATTATTGCTGCCATTACTACTGCTACTGCTCATACTACTACAGTTGTTGCTTCTGCTGCTACATTATTTCAAGTTGAAGTTTTCACATTCCCCCCATGCTTTAGTTTTAGAGGGGGGGGGGGGAGGTTAGCGTAATAAAATTGTAACCGTACACTGCTTTGACTTAGTCAAAGTAGTTAGTACTAGTTTTTAGGACTTGGACTTCTATTAGTATATGGACTTCTAATTAGTTTATTAGTTTCTCTTATCAATTAGATTTGTTAGTTTCCTTTTCCTAATTTGAGTTTATTTTGACTTTAGTTTGTGACTAGGACTTTGACTTGTAGAGTCCTAGATCCTATCTAATAGTTGTTTTCTATTTTCTACTTAAACAAGTTACAAAAAAAGAAACTAAGACACATTGATACTCTCCATCCTCTCTTATTTTTCTATTTTGTTAAAACAATGATGTGCCTATTTTTCATTTTTTGGTTGTACCCACATATGTTGGGCATGTGAGACACGTGTTCACAATATCCTCCACGTAATTTATTCGTCCACAATATCCTCCACTTGATGTATTTTTTTTCTGTTATATATATATATATATATAGACTGTTCTCCATGTTGTTTTATCTCGTGTTACTGTAGATATCATGCCGTTAGAGAGCATTTTCTTGTTTGCAAGTTTCCTTTGTATTCTCAATACAGTAATAAACCTTGGAACTCTTTACTAGTCACGGACAAGAAAAAGGAAAAACTTAGATCTGCTTTGACTGAATTAATTGGAGATGATGCCTCATCAGAACTTTCTTCCCCACTACTTTTCTTTATGCCCCTGAAAATTTTCTCTGATTGTGTCCAGATCATGGATTTTCAACCGGGAGAGTATCTTAATGTTAAGGTATGCTTTTCTTTCTCGCTAGATGAAATGCTTTTTGAATGTGCTTTTCTGAATCCAGTTTCCTGAACATAATATTTTTGTTGGCCAGGAAAGGTGAAATTAATAAATACCATGAGTTCTCTTTTTTATTCTTTGCAGGAGGTTCATTATAATCAGCATGGCTTGTTGCTTTTAGAGGGACAAGGCATCTATCGCTTGGGTGATTCCTGGTAAGATTGTCATCTGAGAGATTACACTGGTAGTGATAATCATATGAGACTGAGATTACACTGGTAGTGATAATCATGTTCATATACCTGTTGCTAAAATAAATATTGTTTGATAGCTGAAGAATCTAATTGGTATATTCTTACCTGGGAGGTTGGAAGAAGGGGATCCCTCACATTACCTTCTACACTGATACTTATTATCAGCCAATGCTGGAGTCCGATGGAAAAACATACATGCATCATTGAGATAATTGCTAAGAATGTTTCCTTTAGAGCCTGTATTGGCTCATTGTGCCATGGCAATGTTTGCTTGCTTTTTTCATCTTCTTCTAGTTTCCTTTTCCCTACTGGTCAGTAGATGATTCACCAAGATGGAGTCATTTCGAAATACTCTTCAGTGGAGACAATTATGAAGTAGGAAGCAATAGTTCATTCCAATTGGCATTTCATCCCAGATGAGGAAATTTTCTGCATGGTACTTCTTGATTGAAACTATGTATAATGTGGATCTAGACCAAGAGAATGGACTGTGTGAGGGAGAGAGAACCAAGAGGGGAGAGACTGGTGAAGTAATATTCTCCACCTCACCTCTTACTTTATTTAATAGGCATCATTGAAAATGCAGAAAAAGGAAATCTTAATGTTAATTAAGGAACTAACATTTTGCTCTGGTTGGCGCATTATTTGGTACTCTTAATTATTTCAAGAGTGAAAATTTTCTACCCAAAATGCAGTCCTAAGAATCACGAAGATAATCTTGAATTTTGGAAGCACTAGGTAATAACCATATCCATACTGATGAAGACAAACAAAGGTTTTGAATAACTTACGTAAATTCCATTTCTAAAAGCTTTTCTGATGTCATTTGGCCACATACAAAAGGTCTGCGTTTCCATTTATTTATTTTTTCAATCTGTTCCCATTGACCTGTTTCGTCCTGTGCCACTTTCTATAAGATCTCTGTATTGAGACTAGGGATATTCGTGATTGAACACGTTTCTATTAAAAGGCAACATGAATATTGGTCTCGATTAGTTCACAAGATTGAATGGCCATTAGGGTTTCAAGTTGATGATTACTAATTTGTAAGTCACGACTCTTCTTGTTACAAAAGGCTTCCTCAAGAAGATATAATAGACACGTGTTCAGTAATGAGTGCCCTTATTCTCAATACTCTGGTTATTCTTGATTCATGCTGAGGGAAACAGTACTTCTTTAGATTTTTTTTTTATTTTTTTGCAAATTTGCTTTTCTATTTTTCTCTTAAAGAAGTTTTTTTTTTGTTTTGTTTTGTTTTTTTTTTTTTTTTTGGGTCTGTCTCTTAAAAAAGTTGTTGCTTCCTTATTTTCTAACAGTTCTGAATTTCTATTGATAATAGGTACCCTGTACAAGCGGGTGATGTTATTTGGATGGCACCATTTGTTCCACAGTGGTAAGTAGCAATATTTTACCACCTGTAAAATCTCTATATGAGAATGGTTGAGTAGCAAACTATAATACATTTTGCTTTTCTTGTAGGTATGCAGCCCTTGGGAAAACTCGGTCCCGGTATTTGCTATACAAGGATGTGAACAGGGATCCATTGTAAGGTTTGCAATCATATGCAAAATGCAATACACAATCGGTATCACTTGATTCCAAGAATAAGGGAACAATTAGTGTTCAAGACAAGGTATGAAATTAAATCATTTCTCCTGAACTGTAGTTCCATTTCTTAAGCTCGCTTTTAAGCCAACTAGTGGCTTATACATACCGTGTGTATAATAGCATTGAAAAAGAACCTAACATTGACCATTGATAAATTGGCTCCAGCATTGAGAGGGGGTGAATTAGTGCTCTTCAAAATTTCCCCAAAGCCTGATTGTCAATTTGCTGAATAATTGATCAAACGGTCAGACGCACTGTCATCTTGCAATCATTATGTGGTCAGGTCCACCGAAAAGTGCATACCCATCTTACAATGACAATGACATTGCAAAAATAGCACACAAACAAATCCACACGACAACAAGATCTATTTGGTTCACCTCCATCTTGTGTGAAGGTTACGTTGACAAAGTAATGCTCTTCTTGGGTTTCATATTTACTCAATATTCACCATTAACAATTTTGGTGCTATAACATCGTTTCTACCGTTGACAGTACAAGAGCCTTGGGTTCCAACTCTTATTTGGATAACTGCAACTTGTCCGTAAACAATCAACAAATAGCAATATAATTTCACTTATAAATCTCTCCCTCAATTTAAATTGCTAGTTCTAGTACGTATTTGAACAAACACCTAACTATAAAGCTACAACATAAATAGATGACTAACATAAAAAGATACCCTCGAAGCGTGCTTCCACTCTTGTCACGTATTGAATCTTTGGTGTATATGGATACCCTCAAAGCGTGCTTGCTTCCACTCTTGTCACGTATTGAATCGTTGGTGTATATGGGACTTTTTTCAAACATTTGGATGGGTGTTTTCTCTCACTCAAAAACACAATACCCTCGAGAAGTCCCATTTGAAAACTTCATGCTGCCCGCTAGACCCTCATGTTGCTGGCTGTGCTGCCGTTCTCATGCTGCCTGGGCCGGCTGGCCTTGTGCCACTCCCCCCATCCTGCGGCTGCAAGCATGCCTGCTGGTGCTGCTGGCATGGATGTGTCATATGATGCTACATGGTGCACCATGCCATGTAATGCTGTTGTGTGCCACTCACCATGGGTCCACACCTCTCTTCTCTTTCTCTCTGCTTAGTTTCTCATTTCATTTTTGTAATTCCACACATCAATAATGTTGCTGTCCGCATCACCATTACCATTATACATCACTAAGACACACTCTCCATTTTTTTTTTTTCATTCTCTTCTATGTCTATTATCAAACTGTGTATATCCTTTTGCACATCAACATAGATGTAAATTATGGGGTTTGGGAAATGAACCTGTTGTAGATCACAACATACATTAAAAAAAAAATAATAATAAATAATTTGCTTGGTGACCACGTTAGCATTGCAGCCAGCGCTTGGGATTGGCTATATAATCGTACAATTTTTGGAAATTTAAAACCTAATTTCCTCCAAAAAAATTGTCGATTCAATTGGCAGAGAAGTTTCAATATTTGTAGATTTTCTTGTTGGAGGGTCACCGTCCTTTCAATTACCAAAACAGAAGGTAAAACCAATGTTTATAATGACTTCGTTTTTTTTTTTTTTTTTTTTTGGGTATAGTTTATAATGACATTGTAGGTGCTTGTGATGGGATGGATACGATTTCCTTCACAAGTATTAATGGGTGACATAGCCCGTTGTAGAGATCACCTTTTTTTTTTTCTTTTTGTTATCAATTTCTTTTAATCTTTAGGGAGCAAAGAAAATGCTTAAGTAGGCCCTACTACAACACAAGAACAGTGAGTCCAATTATGGGTAAGGCGTGCACCTGAACCAAGCTGAAAACTACAGACACTACGCAATGATGCTTGTAGATCAGTTTCACTCCATTCAAGTGCTTGTTAGATGCACACCCTTTTTAATCTAAGACCATTGCATTTTTCGGCCCACCACCATTTCATCTGGTTCTATTTCAATTGAGCATTAAACACTTTGGTTTGTGACTAGTGAATTTGACTAAAGAATCCAACGTGTTAATTTGGAGGTTCCTCATTCAACCAAAATTTGTAACTTTCCTTTATAAATACATCCGGTTGTGTTTGGTTGCAAGGGGAATTGAAGGGAAGTGAAGTGAAATTTTTTAACTTAAAAAGAAAACTTTTGCAATGATTACAACACATGCTATTATACTATTATATTACTATGTAACTGATTCCAAATCATTCCTTATTTAGTTATTAACTTACATGTCACTTTGTATTCAAATCCTTTGCATTTAAAAAGTAAAAGAAATTTTACAACTTATTAGTATCATTGTTAAATATGTTAAGAAATTTAGGTAGTTTATATAATCATTTTGTGTTATAACTATAAAAGTTTCATTTTTAAGTTCAAAATTTCCCTTCCCTTCCCTTCAATTCCCCTTACAACCAAACATAGTCTCCATGACATCCTTCAAACAACAATGATCTTAGATAGGTTCATAAAAAACATCTCCACCATGTGCTCCTCTGCAATTTGTTAGACGAACTGGGAGGTACTTCTCTAGATTATGGGCTTCTTGAATTTGGGGTTCAGAATAGAATTCTTACAAGCCAATTCCTGAAGGATCTATTGCTTAGAACTCTTAAGCACCCCCAACCTTGACCACTGAGGAGAAAACCTGGCTTCTATCTCAAACCAGCATACACCAAGAATAAGAGAAATAATACAACTATGACTCTGAGAAACCGAAAATGGAATCCACCACAATCACTTTACCATGTTGCATCAAAACACAACCAAGCCCCTTGTGAGATGCATCACTATAAATAACAAGTCCTCCCGAGCCTGAAGGAGTCATTAGCATATGAGCGGTTATCATCTTCTGCTTCAACTCTTGAAAGCTCTCCTCACAGACATCAGTCCACTAGAATTATGAATTCTTTCTTGTCAACTTTTGTCAATGGTATTGCGATCCGAGGGAACCCTTCCATAAATCTTCTATAATAACAGGCCAAACCCAATAAACTTCTAACTTTGGCCACATTGGTTGGTCGAGTCCAATTGAGTACGGCCTTGACCTTATTAGGGTCTAACAAAATGACATCTTTAGAAATAACATGACCCAAGAATACTACTCGGTCAAACCAAGACTCACACTTCTTGACCACAGTCTCTCTAACCCGACCACAGTTTTACACCTAGTTTGGATGAATGGTTTGGAATGACAATTACTCCATTTCATTATGTTGTTGTTATCGATGATGGAAGCTTCAACATGTCTACTGGTCATTCTGCATATGGTTTTGCAATTCTTCTTTTTACAGGTTCATCAGAAGCCCATCAAGAGTTTGGATCCAAAAAATGCTCTGGAGCCCATGGAGCCCATCTAGATTGCTTCAATAGTGATGATTGGTCACTATATATAAAATTATGGGACTTTTACTCTTAAGTTGATATATAAGAAGCCAACCCGGTATACCCAAAATACCAGAACTTGGCCCAATGGTTTCGATGTCTGCCTAGGCATCTGGGTTTGGGCTCTGATTTCCTGAACTTGATTAACAATCCGATATTTATGAAGTTAGGCTCTGATTGATTGCAATGGGAATTAAAAGGAAGGGAATTGAAATTTTCAAATTAAAAAAAAAAAAAAACTTTTATAATCATTACATCACATCATATGTTATCACATGGCAATGTAATTAATTCCAAATCATTCCATATTTGATTATTAACTTACATTCTACTTTGCAATCAAATCGCACATGTTTGAAAAGTAAAATAAAAATTACATCTTAGAAATTTACGTGGTTTATACAATCATGTTAGCCATAGATATAAAGATATAAAATTTCCTTTTTGAGTTTGAACAATTTCATTTTCTTTCCTTTTTTTTTTTTTTAACAATCAAACTGAACCTTAAGGTTGTCCATATGTAAGCTTTGGTTGTAAGTTAACTCCGCAACTTTACACAGAACTGGGTAAGGTTGACCTAGGGTCCTAGACACTTAAACTACATGAGTGAAGTTGCATTGCTCAGCTTAGTTCTGACTTCTGCCTCGTTAGATTCTATTGGGCTGGCTTGGGCTAAGTTCAGCTTGTTTTTGACTACGGAAGCCCAAGTAATAGAATCACTGGTCCGAATCCCATGAGCCAAAAATGATAATGTTGACAGTTTAAAGTGCTTTGGAGTAACATAGGGCAAAAGATAGGATTAGAGTTTGATTGCATCAATGAATAATGTCTGTTCATAAGCCAAGCTCATTCGGTAAAAATTTTTTTCACTTATTCTTGAGCAATGGTAAAATTGTTTTATTGTGACCTAGTGATTGAGAGTTTGAATCGAAAAACAATCTCTTTGAAGTGGAGGTTAAGACTCTATAAATCTGCCCTCCTTAGACGTGCAGTGACAGAAGCCTCACACACTAAGATATCCTTTTTTTATATTCTTGATATCATTTGAAAGCCAAAGGTCCCAAATTAAAGGGAGACTTTTATGTTACTTGCCGAAAGGCGCCCCTCTTCATGGGGGAAAATATAAGGTGAATGATGTTGGCTTCTAGACAAATTAATTGGGTGTGAAATGCCAAGCCTGAAGTAAGAGACTACTACTTATCTGTGAGTTTTTTTGGGCTAACAGTCAGCAAGAAAAATATATTAAAAGAAGAAAATCAAGAATGTACAAGATTAACTTCTAGGTCTTACTCGGATGAGTTAATAATAACAACAAATGATAAACAAGAGATTTGAATCTCCATCTTCGACATTGTTATCAGTAGAGAGTATTATCAGCAGAGACAAATCTGCCTGCTTGAGATATGGACAAGCATAAATCTTGCTTTTAAGTATCTTTGATAAAAATTTATAATAAGTACCCTTAAAAAAAAGTTGATTCTCAGGGATCTTTTTATTCCATGGATTGACTCTGACTAAAATTGTGCTTGAAATTTGATCTTAATTTTGTAGGTGACATTAGATTTTTGTAACTATATATCCGAACACTACAAGGCAACTTGAATACGGTTGAGTTTTTGTGGTTAATAAGGCGTCATGATCCCTTGTTCACATGTCAAGTTTCACATACTTGAAGTTAAAACCGTTAAAAAATTTAGGACTACAAAAAATGCACACAAGACTATATATATAGGGAATGCATGCCCGAACATATATAGCAGGTATGCAAGTACATGAATGGAGAAATAATTGAATTTGAGGCCAAAATTGAACATATGAGGATATAATTAAATTTGACCATTTGAATGGTATGTCACATTAGAATGAGAACCATAGTTACATTGCATATGGTGACAACAAGATTTTTCCTCCATTTTTAACACACTAGTTATCATTAATTCTAAGTTTCTAACCGCTCAATCCAATGTCATATGGCTAGTCTTTCTCCTTTTACATTTCCTTCTCATTTTTAATTAATTTCTCTCATTTTTTATGAAGACGAATTACCATATTCAGTAATTGTAAGAAAATCATCCCAAGGAGATAGCTCAGTTGAAAACCAACACTTCAAAGAAGTCATGAGTTCAACTTTCCTCTTAATTTCGGGCATAGATCAGTTGCCTCAAACCTAATCAGTTTTCAAGCATGGATTGACCTCCATCAAATTTGATTTTAAATGAAATGTAATCATTGTTTGAAACCCTAGAATTAGGAAGAAGAGAAAACATAATTTCCACAAATATATGTTTTTTTTTTTTTTTGAATTTTTTATTCAAAATTACTCTTATAGATCTAACTACAGTAGATACATATAATTATTTTTTACTATTTTCTTGACTAAAATATAAAATTAAAACATAAAATATAAGCATATCATGGTCAATTTCAAAAAGAAAAAAAATTTCATTTAACCCCCCAAAAACTATGTCAAATTCAATCTAACCCCCAAAAATTTCAAAAGTCTAATCTACCATCCAAAAGTTTTCCAAATGTCTCATTTACTATCCAAAATTTTTCTACCGTTAATCAAAAAGACCCCACCCATTAGTAGAGTCCCGTTACTTGCAAATATTAGAACAATAATGCCCTTATTCCAAAAGTAAAAGACCATAATGCCCCCTAAAGTAAAAAACACCTTTACTTACCAATTCGTATAACCCTTTTTCATCTTCTACAGTAAAAGTAAAAAGAAAATCTCTCTTTTGATACCTTTCTTCCCCGATGAGTTGTAAAGGTGAAACCCTTGTTCGTCGACTATAGTGTGCTGCCATTTTCGTTCGGCGATGACAACAGTCACTAGTAGGGAAGCCATTAGATATTTTTGGCGACAACTACACTCAACCATCTTCGCCGACAATGGATCCCGCTGTTCTATAGAAAGGAGAAGAAATCCGCACACTCTATGTTTTCTTCTCAAACGAGGTAGCAAGGAAGCCATTAGATATTTTGGGGCGACGATCGGAAACCCCCTATCAGCTATTTGACAAACAAGTTATGCTTCTCAGAGCTCGGAACATCCTAAAACTAGGCAATGCGTCATAGGAAGAAGTTGCAGAATTTCCATTCAGCTTTGAGTTTGTGACTAGTGAAGACTTATTCCCGTGATTGACCCCAGAATTTGTAGCAGAATTAGAGGTTGGAAGAGATGCATGGTTTGGGTTCAAAGACCAGCTATTTACTAGATCATTGCTTCTTGATCTGGCAGAAGAATTTGAAGAAGGACCAGAGGATCCACCTAAATCATGATTTTCAGACAACTTAGAGGGCTTCCGAGGGAGCCTACCAAGTATCTGTTTGATCATAATTGAGTTAATAAACAACCGGCTCCTCTTAAGCCCAGAAACCTGCTAGGTGAGTGGTTTCCTAAAGCTCCTTCAAGGCAGAAAACACTCTTATCAACAAAACAGAAAACCCACGATATTTAGTCACTGAAGAAAAAATGAGATTCATCAACCCATCTCAAACTAGTGTCACTAGTGAAACTGTCTTCTAATCAACCCAAAAATTTTGTCGCCCAAACCTAGCATAGTGATGGTTTTGATGATATTAGGACTCCTGAACCAAATAGCAATAGAGAATAAAATAAGAAATTTCGAGAAAGAAATAAAAAAAGAAAGGGGCAAATTAGTAACTTGATCTCATTTTAATGTTTTAAAGTTTCAAATAGAAAGGGTAGGAATGTTTATTCACATGTTCAGTCAAGTCTGTCTGTTAAATGAGGTTGATTCGAGTTTCTGAAAACCATTGGGTAGTAGATCGAATTTGACATAATTTTTAAAAGTTAGATGAAATTTTTTCAAAAGGTTATGAGAATCAAACATAATCATAATAGAGATTGGTCAATTCGGACCAAATATCTTGATCACATGAGCGAATCTTTTAGGCTTGCAAATAAAAAAAAGGCAATCTTTCCCCTCAAAACCATATGGAAATATATATCATTCTTTCAGATCATATAAAAACCCAAAACCTATCATACTAAAATATCTTTATATATTAAACTAATCTAACGATATCTCATGAAAAGAAATCAATATCAATGAATTATGAGTCAATTGAGCCATTGACACCCGCAAGTGTCATATAAATACAACCCATAGAACCCTACTAAATACTTTTTTTTAAACATCTTTTGCAGATAATACTTTTTGCATGCCTCCACTGCCATGTCACTGCACACCGTTATGTCACTCCATCCACATCACACCACACACTACAGACAAGCATATAACCACGCCTTGCCACAGCACAGCCCAGACACGCGTCCTCCACATTTTCACAAGGCCATGCCATGCCCTTTTAAGACCTGTTTGTTAGAAATGACTGAATGAAAGTGAACTCTTTACAGTGATTGAACACCCCAATATTGATAACTTCATTGATAAGTTCCCTTTCTTTTTTCATTTGTCTTTTTAGTGTTGCCACTAGAATCCGTTACGATCTTCCAAGGTGGGACTTATCTGTATATTATATAATAAACGAGCACAAAATGGTTGGATTTTTAATGGGAGAGACACATTTCGATGCTAAAGTCAAGGATCCAAGTACCAAACAATAAGATGTGAACCCAGTAGAGAGGTAAAAATAATAAGATGTGATGTAATCTTGACAGAAAAACCCTTTATATATAATAATCCAACGTGGTTCCCACTCGCACTTTGCAGTACAACTGTGAAATTCCGGTGGTCGGATTTGCTCTTGATTTTCACCAATAATGGTGGGTGTGCCCTCGATTGTCATTAGTCAATAATGACGGTTATGCCCCTCATGATATTTGTCGGGATAGGGGATAGATGCCGCCCCATGTTGCATGCCCATTGGCTGATAGTATTTATACCCATCATTCATTCAGTATACTTCACTTTACCAATGGCATTTTCTTTCATTTTCGCTTTCACCAAATGGGGCCTAAGCAATCTCTTAACACCCATGCCTATGATCACATCAATAAAAATGGATTGATGTTAATCCATTAAGTGGGTCTCCAAATAAAACCAGAAAAAGAAACCCTGGACAACTCCATAAAATGCTCTCACATCCCATATTGTCGGCTAGCTTTGCATACTGATACTTTTGACCACTTCTGCTACTTCATTTTTTTGGGGGGATTTGCTCTGATTCACATCAGTATGTGATTTTGTGAATTGTGAAACGTATTAGAGTTCTTTTAATAGTGGCCAACACTTACGTGGAATCTGCTTGTCCCACATGAGGAGATGAAGCAACGTAGTAGATACAAGGGGCCTTTCTGCTTCTGCAGTTCAGCTGCTTTGTGAGATGCTTTTCATATGGCTGGGAATACTGAGATAAACATTAATTCACTTTCTACAAAGTTAGTGGCATTAAGAAGAGGTCAAGAAATTCCCTTACCAAAAAAGATTTGACTTCCTTTTTGTCGACCACTCATTAGTATAATCACACTTTCAGGTAATAGTAATACAAGCGAGTGACCTACTTTATGATTTGGGGTAGGATTTTTATATTGGGTAATCATTTCTCTCTCTCTCTCTCTCTCTCTCTCTTTTTTTTTTTTTTCCAACTTGGTTGAATGAAGAACATCTCTAAACTGTTTGAATGACATCTCTATAGGTGTCTTTAGAATATTATACTTTTTTTAATTATTTATTATTATATTCTCAATTTTTTTAAGTCAAAGGTAATTTGGGTATTTCAATTTTTTTTTTTGAAAGAAACTTACCATTATGCATCGTAAAGTGTCAAGAGTCGTTACTGTCTAGTGGCGGATCTGAAGAAAAAGAAATCCAATCTCTATCCGATGGAAAAAATCCCAGTTGGAGGAGTGAAGAAACTGGCAAGCATTCAGCGCAGTCAAGGTCTTCGTTTTCCCAACAGGAACAGCCCTCTTTTATCTAGATCTACCGAGGTGGCTTGTGATGCAGGTACGCGTCCTCGTTATTGCTTTTGTAGTAAATTGTTTTAGTTGTTGGCCCCTTTGTTTATGGCAATACTGAAGGTGTGGAAGAACTATATACAGTTGCTGTTATTCTTTTGGTTTAGTGTGGACTATTGTCTGTACATTCCATTTTTATTATTTTAATACATTCTTTGCTGATCTTTAGTTTAAAAAAATAAGAAAGAATTACTCTCTTTAAAAAAACAGATATATTACATTAAAAAGACAAAAAAATAAGGTTTCAAATTAATTAACACCTTAGAAGATGCCAAGAAGAAAATCCCTTTTATTAAGAATACATATTTTCTTATTTTCTTAATAATTTTCTTACTTTAATCACCATCTTACGTCAGGTTGAGCATTTGTCAATCTGAACCTTGCTGGACCTACCCCTTTATACTCCTCAAACCATCCTTAATGTTCCTGCCTACCAAAGCTTCTTGTACTTTTCGTTTGGAGCAACCAATAAGAATGTTATAGTTTGGATAATTGCATCGTTTTTATTGGGCTATTTTTGCTGAATGGCGGATTGCCATGTTGAGACTTCAAATATGTAATTATCTATTAGTGATGCTTAGATGATAACAAATCTAAATTGGCCTTGTTATCTGTTCAAGGTTTTATGGATAAAGCACACCCTCAAAATATAATGGAAATCAGTCCTAATCTATTCAATATTTATAATTTAATCAAATGTTGTCATGATTATGAGATATATGCAGTTGTATGCATGATGAACCTCATATTATATTATGTTAAAATTGTAACAGTAGGAAAAGGAGGAGATTGTTGGGACCTGACAACTGGTAGGTCTGATTAGTGGGGTAGGCACTGAGACCAGCACTTTATCAATGCGATGTAACCCTTATTTTCTTGAGATAATGCCACCTTTTATGATACTGTTTTATCATATTATCACCAAAAATACTTTCACCGACGGTAGCTGTTTTCCGTAGCCTATTTTCTGTGATGGCTTTGTAGTCTTGTAGACGATAGAACAGTGACAGTTCCTTTGTCCGAGGTTCTTTTTTCTACGACAGAAAGTCATATTTTGGCGACGGATAATTTACGTCGCAGAAAAATGACATTTCTTTGCATAGACGTGTCGCTAAAAAAATGACATTTCTTTAAGGATCATTTACGTTCCCTGCGAGGTTAGGTCATCTTCATTCCCAATGGAGCTTGGTTAGTAATTCGGGTTGATTGAGCTCGGAGGTCTGTCCGAGTCTGGGTTGTTGGTGTGGAGTTTTTCGTTTTGATTTGGTGCCTGAGGTGGTGGTGGGTGTCCTTCCTCTTGTTGTATATTCTCCCTTCCCCCCTTCTTTTCTTTGCTAATAAAGATCTGCACATGAAAAAATAAAAAAAATGCAAAGACACTAAGATCAGTAAGATTTATTATTTATGAGAGATTTGTCATATGATAGGCCAATAGCAGTTCAAGTTTATTTATAAATAAATTTAGGAAAAAAGACAGTTGCCTCCCCTGTATTATACCTAAAAGACAATTGTCCCCTAAAGTTTCAGAAAAAGACAAACGTCCTTAATTTTTAACGGTGTTAAAGTGATATTTTTTTTGTGGATAACCTATCCTCAACGTTTTATCCCTACTTTAAAATCTTATTATTGTTAAAAGACCAATATAACCCTTCTATCCCAACCAAAATAAACCTTATTCTCGTCTTCTTTCTCATTCTCCCTCACGCTCTACCCTCTGTCTTTCTCTACAGTCAGAAGCTTCCCAAATAGAGGCCACGTTCTCTTTCTTGGCCCCAACTCCTTCACTGGAACTCTTCAATTCCACTCGTAATTGTCTGATGCACTAAAGAGAGAAAACATGGAAATCAGGCGATTTCGAAAACTGTAGGATACAAATGAGCGAGCAGATTTTAGGTTATCAAATGACCATTTTGAAAACCATTGTGAAAGCCCGCAAAAGCTTGCCGTCACCATCTCTCTCGAAGAGCTTAAAAGTCGAACCGGTTCTAAGTTCTCGTCGACCGAGTGCACCAAAAGCGTTGACAAAGAAACAATACAAATCCCACAAAAACCCAAACCTCAAATACAAACAAAAAGCTATTAGATGTCAAAATCCAGACCGAACTTTGTCAAAGAAACTATCCAAGGGAAAAAAAATCTGAACTTTGTGAACCAAATATTTTATCAAGATTGAACAATGAGAGAAGATAGAACTATTGTTTCACTCCCAGTGGGTAGATATCACTATAAGTCACATTCTATGTGAAGAATCCGTAGTCCATTAATGCAAGTAGCAAAAATGATACAAATTTGCTATTGTATTTTTAAATCGACAAGAATTTTTTTTTCTTTTTGATTTTTCACAAAGGTGATCCAATCTCATTTGTCTTCCACGGCGGTAGCTCTTTGAATTTTATTTCTAGATTTGCTCTTGGTTAATGATTTATGATGGTCTAGTTTCTAATCATACCATTCTTTTTCAGGGGAAAAATCCTCAACGAACGTCTCTTCAAGCAGCCATGTACCTCCGAGTCCATTCTGAATCGCAATCTTGCCAGATTTCGATTTCATTTCATTCACTCTCTGTACAAATTTCCATTTGTGTTGAAGAACTAGAACCCTAACAATCCATTCTTATTGTGAGGCACAAACCAAGAAACGAATCTGGTTTTCGGATCTACCGCTAGCTCTGTTTCAGATGATTTCGAACGTCGTAAGATACAGATGAGCGAGCAGATTTTAGGTTATCAAATGGCCATTTTGAAAACCATTGTGAAAGCCCGCAAAAGCTTGCCGTCGCCATCTCTGTCGACGAGCTTAAAGGTCGGAACCAGTTCCAAGTTCTTGTCGGCCGATAAATCAAACCAATCGTCTGATACACATTGTTGCAGGTGAGAGGGAAGAACACTGGTGGATTTTTTTTTTGGTAAAAGTTAGTCACCTTTATAAAGGGTTAATTTGGTCATTAAAATAAAATTGGCTTCCCACCGTTAGTATCTTATAGAATATTCCTAATGGCGTGGGTCTATTTGTATTTTAATAGTGTTTCTAGGGAAGGTACTTGTCTTTTCCTAAAACTTTAGAGGGCAATTGTCTTTTAGGTATAGAAAAGGAAAGACAACTGTCTTTTGCCATAAATTTATCATTAATCCATGCTCATGCGTTAAATTTGAATGTAAAATGTTTCCACGTGTAATAAAGTTGATAAAAATACAAATCTTCGAAAAATTCTGGGCCAAAATAAAACAAATTACAATACACGATAAATCATATAGTTGAAGTAAGGATTGAAATGTGAATAATATAAACTTATCCTACTATCCATTGGTCTTAATTTTCCATTGGACCTACCTACAATTAGGCAATAAAATTGAGAGACTAGAGCTACTAATCCTAGTGACACTTTCATATATAGGTTTTTTGTCCTACTATTATTAAAGCCATGTTTGTTCCAATGTAAAATATTCGTGAAAATGATGTTTTACACAAAAATTTATCTTCATTCAAAAATTTTCTATTTTGCAATGTCTTTGCATTTTAATTTAAAAAAATGGAAAATTCTATTTTACAGAATTTTTTTTTTCTTTTCTAACTTACATAGAAACCAAAAAACCTAAGGTCAATTTTTTCGGAAAAAACCTGACCCAAATATTTGCACATAGATTGGATGACAGTAAAAATTGTGGAAATAAAAAATAAAAAACTAATTTATTGACAGGAATTTTTGATTTAAACAGTTATATTATTCCGAGTTTAGTGAAAAGCTCATAAATGAGAGATTACATAACTCAATCACCCACGGAGTAAAAGTAGGCTAAATCGTCATACACAAATCTGATAAAACCCTCCAAATTAAGGAATAAACTAGTTCGAACATAGTGAAAGGAGACGGAAAGAAAATATATAAGAGGATAAGTGTACATTGATTAAAAGCATTATGCTCACATAATCTAAGAAATTAATTAGCATTTTGTTGTTTTACGTGCATGCATAAATCATATCTACAAAATCACACGGTTTCGGTAGTTGCTTATATCATGAGTGCAATCCATGACCTTCTACTTGCGGACGTTATGCAGTAAACAGTCACTTAAATTGTGAGCGGGTCTAGATATTTTCATTGAATTACTTCTAACTACCAAAACTAGATGGGAGTTATCATGGATTTTTTGTTGTATAACTAGGTACGATATTTCTTTTTGTGGAATAAAAATTATTTAAAACAAAAAAACCTATACAAGAAACCCAAAGGGAAAACCAAAAATAAAACAAGAGGCATCTAAAGATTAAAAAAAAATATATGGAAAAGACAACAATCAAAAGAGGCGGATCCAAAGAACCCAAGAGGAGACAATGTGCCTGTTTACACTGTCACAGTCAGAAGCATGAAGGTACTTAGGCATGACATTACAATTGAAACCGATATCCCTTCATTGTCTTAAATTTCGATTCTGTTTTTAAGTTTGCTTTTCTTGGGATTTATGTCTTGCTAATGACAATGTCAAAGGTAGAATCACAAATCTTTTGATTTGTATGTTTTTCTCTCTGAATATGTTTGGCCGTTAACCCTATACATTCTTTGTTAACGCTATACATTCTTTTTTTTTTTCTCCTTATTTAATTTATATGTTTTTATAGATATTTAGCCAAAAAAATAAAAATAAAATACTAATAATAGTATAAAGTAATAGAAAGGAGTTGAAGTGATGGCGCAAAACAGATCTGATTATGCAATACCCAGTATTTCTCAGAAAATTAAGCAAAAGTGGTGCTTTTTCAAGTTTGGCCAAAACAATAAGAAAATAACAAGAACTACAGCTCCACTTGGAAAGTTTGCTGTGGAGATTTGATGCTATTATGAACTTTATCAAGCGTCATACCAAGGAAACACCACAAACAGAATATTGACATTTTCACAGGAGTAGGAGCTAAAAAATAAAAAAGGAATGGGTTTATTTTCACTCGAACTACAAGTGTTTATGGTTTTAGTTCAATGTATCAGGAGGGTATATTAAGTTATTTTGAAAACCGATATGGGAATGGTATGAAACCAATGGCAGAGTGATACGTGATTGATACCATATCAAAAGGTATTGAAAAAAAATAAAGATATTAGACCTATACCTAAAACCATGACGAGAAATAGTTCACCTGTATGTACTTGTATCCTTTCTGTGATCCTATCAACGTCTATATTCAGTGGATCACCATCTTTATTCAGTGGATTTCACATCACATCGATGATGATAGAATCCCATAAAAAATATATATATACATGTAGATGATTTGAACTCAACCATAACCACATAAATTGATTAATGATTATTTTCTAAATGGTCCTTAATAAAGTTTCTTTTGTTAAGAAGCCTAATGGGTAAATAACCTTTTTGACAGTACTAGCATAGAGTCCTAACAATTACACCAACCTATAAATTAAGATGGTAAGGAAATATCAATTTATAAAAATAAAGAAGAAGAAGGAAAAAAAAATTGAAGAACTGCCACCTATTAAAAAAAAAATTAAAGAATGATTGTGAACAGTACAGTCAAAATCATATTCCCATGCACAGTGAGGTCTTGACATGACCATATTGATGTTGAACCTACTTGCCAATCATTTTGGTGAGTCATGAACACTTTCGTGAGGAGATTCAACTCATCTAGCCTATGATTCCACTCCACTCATCAATAATTGCTTGGACCATCTGGACGGAGATCAATTTTAATTAACTTCAGTTCATACCATGTAAATAAGGATTTGCTTGGATTCAGTTCAAGGTGAATAGAGATCCACTTTTTGGTCACTGTTGGGCTGATGTAAGTATATGCGTGTTCAGATGTCAGTTTTTACAGGTCATGAAAAGAGATTGGGGATGATAAAATGATTACTTAGAATTTCAACCATGCCAGATTGAAAGTTGCTCACATACTCAGATTCTATGTATATTGGTTTTTCTAATTATAACAAAATTTTTTACAATTACATGTTATAATATGGTTTTTTTATCATTAAATTTGTAATATTCTTTAGATAAATTATTAAAACTGTCGTCATGTATATTGAGGTTTCTATGATGACTCAACGCATTAAAAGAAATTGGTGATTGACTACTTATTGTATCTATATTACCCTAAATTATTGCTTCCATCAGTGATGGCTCTCATCTGAACTTAGTAATATTGTATCTCTAATAACGTTTTTATGAAATGTTGGAATAGGGACAGGAACTTCCTATCAAAAACCATTTCCAACAAGACCAATTAATGTATGCAATAGGGTATTTGAATCAACTAAACAAAAGATTACAAGTAGGGTGTGGCATTATCCTCCAAAGGAATGCAACATGAGGTCGCGATCAACGAAGAACACCAATAGCTAAAAACCCTATCGTGACGAACAAGAAGACTCTCTGCTTGCTTCTTTCTATCTTAATTGCAGAGAATGATTTAGAGTTCGGGTTTTGGCCCTAGTTTTTCTTTTATAGAAAAACTTAATTTGGTTCAACGATCCAAATCGTCCCAAGTGGTGTGATCCTAAAAGGCTATCTCTTTAGTTGTCTTTAACTGCAGTAGAGGACAATTCTACAGAGATGTAACCTGAAAATTCACGTGATAGATATTTTCATTATATTTTCTCTCCCATTGTACCAACATCCGCATTGGTCCTTGCAACAATGAAACGAAATCACTGCCAAGCAAATCAACCCAATGCAATTAATATAGGGGTGTCATAACTCATAACTAATGACTAGGTTTTTAAACTCTTAACAAATAACTATCAAGTCCTTGGATTTAACCAGTCATAGTCTGAAAACTCAAACTCTTGGATGTAAACCACAAATGAGCAGTGGAAACCTTATTGATTGTCAACCCCATCACTATTCACATCACATATGGCATATGCTAAGTGGCGCCCTATGTGTAATCAGTCTTGTAGGTAATATCAACCTTTGGTCCACCACAAAAGCACATAACATGAATGTGACAGTGAGCACATATCGAGTATTAAAGAAAAAACTACCAAAAATTTCAATTGCTAAATAACTAGCGATTAACCATCAGGAATTTCAAACGGATCATGTTAAACATATTGAAGTGCCTATGTTTCGGCCCTGATCCGTCTCGTAGGCCCACCGAGCTGACTAGACCTGCAAGACAAGCAACGACAAGGGGAGGAGGCGGGCCTGCGGCCCCATGTCCACTCCGATGCCAAAGTTAGGGCTCTGTGAACAGTCGATGGGCTCGGTGTCGAGCCCACAACAGTATTTTAAATGTAAGTGGGGTAGGTGAGAGATTCTCCATCCCAAGTGTCAGAGAGATAATCCCAAGGATGAGTAAATGAGTAATAAATGTTGTAGTACTTGAAATCTTGGGATTTGCCTTGTTTCGGCCCTGATCCATCTCGTAGGCCCACCGAGCTGACTAGACCTGCAAGACAAGCAACGACAAGGGGAGGAGGTGGGCTTGCGGCCTCGTGTCCACTCCGATGCCAAAGTTAGGGCTCTGTGAACAGTCGATGGGCTCGGTGTCGAGCCCACAACAATATTTTAAATGTAAGTGGGGTAGGTGAGAGATTCTCCATCCCAAGTGTCAGAGCGATAATCCCAAGGATGAGTAAATGAGTAATAAATGTTGTAGTACCTGAAATCTCGGGATTTACCCTATTTATAGTGAATAGTGTATTTTCCTCTAATACCACTTTTGCCCTTTGCTTCTCTGTTTGAGTTTGTGAAGATGTTTTCTTATATCCAATCAGGAACACCCACGTGGCTTGTTGGTCGAGTCCTACGTATCGTGGTTCTATTGACAGCGTGGCAGATTTCCCCAACACTTGCCTCGTTGCTCTGCTGAATCTGTAGGGTTCGGTTGAGCAAAGAAGAAGGATGAAAATTCCCCCCAATAACTTGCCTCGTTGCTTTGATGAAACCGTAAGATTCGACTGTGCATAGGTTCTTGCCAATATGGATAAACTGTTGTCACATTATTCTCTGTGTGGAAGACCGAGGCCGATGTTGAATTTAGGGGTGTGCGGGATATGTTGATGTCAAGTTGGGGATGAGGGTGCTGATGTGGGCACTGCGGCCAACCCATATCGACTAATTTCCACATTTCTATCGAGGTGATCACGGGATTGTCACGTGACCTCTCTACCGTTGTTGATCCGATGTGATCGATCCGATATGACTGATCTGATGTGATCGATCTGATGTGACTGATCCGATGTGACTGATCTGATGTGACCGATCCAATGTGACTGATTCGATGTGACTGATCCGATGTGACTGATCCGATATGATCGATCCGATGTGACTGGACCGATATGACTGATCCAATGTGACTGGACCGATGTGACTGATGCAATGTGACTGATCCGCTGTGACCGATCCGATGTGAAGGATCCGATGTGACTAGACCAATGTGAATGATCCGATGTGAATGATCCGATGTGACCGATCTGATGTGACTGGACCGATGTAACTGGACCGATGTGGGCACTGCGGCCAGTACACATCGGTCTATTGAAAGAAGTTCACCGATGTGGTCACGAGATTGGCACGTGACCTAGCAACGGCGGTGATCCGATGTGACTGGACCGATGTGACTGATCTGATGTGACCGATCTGATGTGACTGGACCGATGTGCCTAATCCGATGTGACTGATCCGTTGTGACCGATCCGCTGTGAACGATTGATGTGACTGGACCGATGTGATCGATCTGATATGAATGATCCGATGTGATTGATCCGATGTGACTGGACCGATGTAGGCACTATGGCCAGTACACATCGGTCTATTGAAAGAAATTCACTAATGTGGTCATGGGATTGACACGTGACCTATGCAGCGGCGGTGATCCGATGTGACTGATCCGATGTGACCGATCTGATGTGACTGGATCGATGTGACTGATCCGATGTGACCAATCCGATGTGACTGGATCGATGTGACTGATCCGATGTGACCGATCTGATGTGACTGATCTGATGTGACCGATCCGATGTGATTGATCCGATGTGACTGATCCACTGTAATCGATTCGATGTGAACGATCCGATGTGATTGGACCGATGTGACCGATCCGATGTGACTGATCCGATGTGAATGATCCGATGTGATCGATCCGATGTGACTGGACCGATGTGATTGGACCGATGTGGGCACTGCGGTCAGTACACATCGGTCTATTGAAAAAAATTCACCGATGTGGTCACGGGATTGGCACGTGACCTATGCAGCGGCGGTGATCCGATGTGACTGATCCGATGTGACCGATCCGATGTGACTGGACCGATGCGGACGCTGCGGCTAGTTCACCTCGGTCAAAATCTGAATGAAGTTGCCGATGTGGTCACGGGATTCGCACGTGACACTAGTTGCGGCAGTGTCCGATGTGTCTTGACCGAGGTGGCCACCTCGGCCAATGCGCATCGGTCTATGTGAAGAAGATACTCTGATGGTCGTGGGATTAGCACGTGATCCAAGGCAATTGGTCCGAAGTGGGCACTGCGGCCAATGCACATCGGTCTATTTGAAGAAGATACTCCGCGGTGGGCAGGGGGTTAGCACATGACCTATACTCCATTGAAAATTCCAAGGATCCGATGTGACGGGGCCGATGTGCGGCCATCTTTGACTAAGATTGTGGCTCAATCTACCCTCCTCGGCCAAAAGAGTTCACAAGTTGAGCTCTTTTGGCCGTATGGGTCTTTGACCAGAGGTCGGTTCTCGGTCTACCCTCCTCGGCCAAATGTGTTCACAAGTTGGTGAACTCTTTCGGCCGTATGGGCCTTCGACCAGAGGTCGGTTCTCGGTCTACCCTCCTCGGCCAAATGTGTTCACAAGTTGGTGAACTCTTTCGATCGTATGGGTCTCAACTGGGCGCGGAGCCGTATCTACCCTCCTCGGCCAAATGTGTTCACAAGTTGGTGAACTCTTTTGGCCGTATGGGTCTTCGACCAGGGGTTGGGGTTCAGTCTACCCTCCTCGGCCAAATGTGTTCACAAGTTGGTGAACTCTTTCGGCTTTATGGGTCTTCGACCAGAGGTCGGTTCTCGGTCTACCCTCCTCGGCCAAATGTGTCCACAAGTTGGTGAACTCATTCGGCTGTATGGGTCCTCGACCAGGTCGGTTCTCAGTCTACCCTCCTCCGATCTTTCGCTGATGTCGCGGGTACCCTCGGGGCATTGTGATCCACATACTGCTTGTAATATCCTCTTTGAATGAGGTCTTCAATCTCTGCTTGTAAGTTCCAGCACTCATCGGTGGCCTGACCAATGTCCCGATGGTATTGACAGTATTTGTTCGGGTTTCTCCGCCTCGCCTCTATCAAGATCTTCTGGGGTCTCTGGAGATACCCGTCATTAGCGATGAGAGTATACACATCTTCGAGGGACCTGTTGAGCGGGGCGTAATCACTGAACTTCTTCTGGAGTAAGCCTTTAGCTCGAGCTTCTTCCCTTCTCGACCTCTTGTTTTCTCCTGGCCGTGTGAGGTCCTGCCTTTCATCCGTTCGCTTGTGGGGAGTATCAACTAAACCTTTGTTGGCCTCGTAGATCTCGTTGGCTGTGGCAAACTTCTCACACCGGGTCAAGAATTCTTGCAAGTCTGCCAGTTCCTTTTTGGCGATGGAAAACCTGAGCTTTAGGTCAGTGACCGCTGCTCTCAATGTAGCGAAATGAACCGCCTCGTCAATATCCTTCACTTGTAGTACCTCCAAGTTGAATCTGTCCAAGAAGGCCCGCAGGGTCTCCCCAGGCCTCTATCTCATATTCATAAGGTGCGCGCTTGTCTTCCGCTGCACTCTGCTTCCTTGGAAATGCATTCTGAATAACTGCCTCATAGTTTTGAAAGAGTCAATAGACCGCGGGGGTAGGTTGTTGAACACATCCGGGCCGCGTTTTTTAAGGTAAGGGGGAAGGCCCTACATATGATCACATCAGGGTTCGCGTGGAGGACCATCGCCCCCATGAAGTTATTTAGGTGGTCGACTAGATCGGTGGACCCGTCGTAGGAATCCACTGGCGGCATGCTGAACCGCTTGGGTAAGGGGACCCTCATGATGATATCGGTCAGAGGGTTGTCCGTAGAATAATCCCTGTCCTCATCCTGGGTTACCCCTGCCTTTTCCATCGTCTTGACCTTTCGGTGCAAGGCTGCTAACTGTTCCGCTATTTTCGCGGCTACCTCTGGGTCCATGGGAGCACTTTGTTTGTCTACCCCCATGACGACATCTGGTAGCACTGCGTGTCGAGGAATTAGAAGTTCGTCCAAGGCATCTTTGCCTCGTCCAGTTACTGCACTTCGTTGGGGGCCGAGCCTTTCTCTGGCAGGGATCCTTCCGTGCTGTGACGTCGATCCCGTTCCACTTAATTTTGGAGCTGGGTGCGCCCCATTCCCATGTCTGACGGGTCTAGCTCGACGCCTATGGGTGGACGGGATGTAGCCTCAGCGACCGGGGGCTGTAGCCCTTGTATAAATCTGGTTAACACCGCGAGCTGCTGTGCCACGGTCTAAAATTGTTCATATGTGACGAATGCCTCATGTGCGGGCACTTGCTTGGCCATTCGCTTTCCTCTATCTCTGTTAGGTCTCGGTTCCGACCTATCTCCATCTTCAGGGTTCATCCGCTGGTCAATCAGAGGGGGGTTGGGATTGACCATATGGCTTCGGGTTCTCCTCGGGCTCATAACTCAAGATTTTTCTCTGGCTTTATCTTATGACGTCAAATCTCAAAGGGCCCCACGGTGGGTGCCAAACTGTTTCGGCCCTGATCCGTCTCGTAGGCCCACCGAGCTGACTAGACCTGCAAGACAAGCAATGACAAGGGGAGGAGGCGGGCCTGCGGCCCCGTGTCCACTCCGATGCCAAAGTTAGGGCTCTGTGAACAGTCGATGGGCTCGATGTCGAGCCCACAACAGTATTTTAAATGTAAGTGGGGTAGGTGAGAGATTCTCCGTCCCAAGTATCAGAGCGATAATCCCAAGGATGATTAAATGAGTAATAAATGTTGTAGTACCTGAAATCTCAGGACTTACCCTATTTATAGTGAATAGTGTATTTTCCTCTAATACCGCTTTTGCCCTTTACTTCTCTGTTTGAGTTTGTGAAGATGCTTTCTTATATCCAATCAGGAACACCCACGTTGCTTGTTGGTCGAGTCCTACGTGTCGTGGTTCTATTGACAGCGTGACAGATTTCCCCAACATGCCCTATTATAGTGAATACTGCATTTTCCTCTAATACCGCTTTTGTCCTTTGTTTCTCTGTTTGAGTTTGTGAAGATGCTTTCTTATATCCAATCAGGAACAATCATGTGGTTTGTTGGTCGAGTCCTACGTATCGTGGTTCTATTGATAGCGTGGTAGATTTCGCCAACAGCCTACATTCACATTTGCATCAAATCTCCATTTGTGCAATGTGCAATGTGGCAATCATAGAATTGGGTGCCCAAGTCAGTTGTGAACCAATTACGGTACTTTTGGATAGTTACACAAATAATTATAACAATAATGAAAAGTATTTAATTAATTTAATCCAATTAAAATTGATTTGAAGGATACACATCAAATGTCAGTGTCCAGGAATTTACCATTTGTGCATCAAAGTCAATGCTCAACTACTCTAACATGCACCCATGTTCTCAACTTGCCAGTTAAAAAAAAACTGGTATGAGTCCCTTTGTAGAAGGGTCAGACAAAATATCTACAAAATCAACTTAGGCAACTGATACTTGCCACGCTTTATGATCTCGAGAATGAGATGATACATGCGCTCCACGTGCTTGTTGTCTTTGATAAGCTCTAGGTTCCCTAATTTGAGAGACTGCTTCATCTGTTATCACATTACAAGGGTGTCTAATAAGGTCAGGTACAACCTCTAGGTCAGTCAAGAACTTTCTCATCCAACCACTCTCCTTGGCTGCTTCTCAAGCTACCAAACACTGGGTCTCAATCGTGGAATCTGTTGTTGACTTCTGCTTGTTACTCTTCTATACAAATT
Organism: Protea cynaroides; assembly: GCA_028583415.1. Classification (NCBI taxonomy): domain Eukaryota; kingdom Viridiplantae; phylum Streptophyta; class Magnoliopsida; order Proteales; family Proteaceae; genus Protea; species Protea cynaroides. Next base: position 72,550,061 of record CM053275.1, read on the forward strand.
GTCCCTCTTCCAATGTGAACAACATTCCAGAAGTGGGATTTTCGATCATCCTTATCTGACTAAAATCCGAATCAGTCTGCCCTACTAGTGACAAGTTATCCACATCATAAGAAGGAACTCGACGACAATCCAATTCCTGTGTCCTTCTCAAGTACTTCATGACAAACTCGACGACAATCCAATGAGCCTGTCCAAGATTGGACGGGAATCTAGCAACCATCCAATTGAGTAACATATATCTAGCATGAGATAATCCTAGCATCCTTCGTATTCTGTGTCTAACTACTTTGACACCTAATATGCAATTAGCATCACTTCAAAAAAAAAAGTAGTTACGATTCATTTCATTGTTTAATCTATTACAGGGTGTGGTCGACACTTTTGAAATCTCTTAACTTATTACAAGGTGTAGTTGATACTTATTTTCAAAAGTAAGGAAAATGATTGACATTATGAGCCAAGATGAAGGATGGTTGAATTATGAGTATACTTAAGGAGGGAGTGAAATTTTCCTTTTTTAATTACTTGTGTTATCTTTAGATTGACCTTCAATTAATGACAACAACTCAGCCAATAATTCCCTCCTAAATGACAACAAGTTGAGTGGGATCAATTACGTACCTAGAATGAAAGAAGAAGCTTTTAATTGTTTTAAAAGCGAACCAGATGCATTGCATGCTTACCAAACCTCCACTCCTTTTCCTCACATCGAGGATGCTGATGATCACAAGGCTTGGGAGACATTCAAGGAACAGAACAGTTTGGCGACTGGTTACGTTCTTAACTCTATTAACAAAAACCTATAGGGTTTATATGATGAATTCGAACTACCAAAGAACTGATGGAACATCTAAAAAATACTTTCAACAAACAAGATAGCCTTGCAAGGCAGAAAATCTCTTTGGCATTGTTCTTTGCCAAGATGACAAGAAGTGACACTATTCTCACTCATATGATGAAATTGTTAGGATTGGGAGAACGCAAACAAGAAGAAAACACATAAATTAACGTGGTTCAACACCTCATCGTGGAATGTCTACGTCCACCAGAGATAAGAGTGACTTTCTTCTATTCCCAAAAACAGTCTACAAAATTCTCTACCTGACAGGCCTATCTCATCTGTCAGCCTTACAGCGTTCCAGCTCTCCATTGTCAGAGGAGAATCCTCTACAGCCCTTGTAGCCTTACCTAGGTTTTTCCACACAAAGACAATTTATAAGGAAACCTATAAATCCTAATCCCACTACAATTATAAGTTTATCCCATACATGTAATAGACCAAACCCTAATACAAGTACAACTCTATTAATTGCGTGGATCCCACAGAATACAAGACACTAACCCAACAAATCTCCACCTGGCTTGGAGTCTGTAAACTACCTTGAAGAAAATCCATTGATGTTGATTCTGTAAACATGTCTCTTCTAAACCGCTACACCCAAACCGACATAGCCCACACCCCGTCTTGATGTCCAGTACAGCTCACCACTGTACGATGTGATGTGACTCCATCTCTCCCACTGCTGCAGTATCACTAGAAAGATCATCGTAACTCACAGTCCTCCTGTAATTTCAGTTGCACCTAGAACCTGAGCCTCTCACCACCGCCCTCCAATGCAGACCTTGAGAACCGACTCCTCATCCCAGCCCTCTGCAACTCTAATTGCACGTAGAACCCAAGTCTCACACCTCTGCACCTCCAATGCAGACCTAGTTCTGACTCCTTATCCTAGACCGTCAGTACTCCTTTGCCCCATGGTGCGACATAAACTGGCCATTATGTGCATCGTGTTGGGATTTAAACCTGCTGTCAGATCCAACACTCAATCCGACCAAGTCCACTAGACCACTGAGATCCATTGCCGCCGCACCTGAGTCGAACTCTGCAAATCTCGACTCCATGATCCCCTTTTTTTCTTTTTCTTCTTCTTCTTCTTCATACTGATACCTCTCTCCTTCTCCTAGATTATCGATCGATTTATCGAACCTGGCTCTGATACCACTTGTTAAGAATGAGAGCAAGCAAACAAGAAGAAAACACATGAATTAACGTGGTTCAGCACCCCATCCTGGAATGTCTATGTCCATTAGAGAAAAGAGTGACTTTCTTTTATTCCCAAGAACAGTCTACAAAATTCTCTACCTGACAGGCCTATCTCATCTGTCAGCCTTACAGCGTTCCAGCTCTCCACTGTCAGAGGAGAATCTTCTACAGCCCTTGTAGCCTTACCTAGGTTTTCCCACAGAGAGACAATTTATAATGAAACCTAGAAATTTTAATCCCACTACAATTATAAATTTATCCCATACATGTAATAGACCAAACCCTAATACATGTACAACTCTATTAATTGTGTGAATCCCACAGAATACAAGACACCAATCCAACAGAAACGAAATAAGTAATTCCATGGTCTGGAGAATTTTGACACTATCTTTGATCTTCAGTTCAAGATAGAGATCATCTTCGCCTCACAACCTAAAGAATATATAGTTCGTTCATTGTGAATGTTCACAAGAATAAGGTAATAATCAACAATGTCTTTGAGTTGACCAATATGCTAGCTGAAGCGGAAGGGATACTCAACAAAAATAAGCGACTAGCTTTAGTCAGTGAGAAGGGTTCTCAGTCTTCTAAGAGTAAGAGTAAGAAGAAGAAAGTTAATAAAGGAAAATCTAAGGGAAAGAAAACTACCATAAAGTAGGGTGGGGTGCAGAAGAAAGGGCTATAGCTGCAAAGGAAAATTGTTTCAATACATCAAACCTGGGCATTGGAAGAGGAACTGCCATTAGTACCGGGCCAGGCAAACCTTGGCATTCAGGTGAACCTGTTCCCTCTTGACCCCATTGACCCCATTGACCCCAAGATCTCGTAACTTGAACATAGAATTGAGATCAATGATGAGTTTACTGATCTGATCTGAATCACTTCCAGTGACTATAATGACGTCTACATATACTAGGAGAAAAATAGTGTGACCGCCACGAAAGCGAAGGAAAAGAGAGGAATCTGACAGTGCACTGTGGAATCCCATGGTAAGTAAGCCTTGGCTAAGATTAGAAAACCATGCCCGTGGAGCCTGTTTAAGACCATAGAGAGCTCTGTGAAGTTTGTAGACATTCTGTGGTTGGGTAGAATCAACAAACCCAGGGGGTTGTGTCATGTACACCTCTTCTTGTAAAATGCCATGGAGAAAGGCATTGTGGACGTCAAGTTGACGAAGTTCCCAGCCTCTAGAGAGGGCAAGCGTAATGACTGTGCGTATAGTGGAGGGTTTCACCACAGGACTGAACGTCTCACCATAGTCAAGTCCTTTTGTCTGATTGAATCCCTTTGCAACCAGGCGAGCCTTGTGCCTTTCAATGGTACCATCTGGATGTCGTTTTATTTTATAGACCCACTTACACCCAATGAGATTTTTATTTGGTGGTAAAGGCACAAGAGACCATGTCCCATTTTGTAAGAGGGCATTAAACTCAGTCATCATGGCTGCACGCCAGGCAACGGATTTGTTAGCCTCAGTGAAACAACTCGGTTCTAGTTGGGATGCTTGAGAATCAGGAAGTGGATGACGAGTGACCGAGTAGGTCACGTAATCGGTGTACTGTGTTGGTTTCCGCACACGCAAACTTTTTCTAGTTGAGGCAGGAGGTGAGGAGGACACAATAGCATTATCACTAGGCAGAGCTGCAAGCATGGAAGAGGAATTGATTCCCATGGATTCTTGGTTTTGATCTCGTTGGGCAGCCATTGTAGCAGGTGCTGTTGGTGATGGGGGCTGCAAGCGATAATCAAAGGAGATGCCGGGCTGAGGTGGTACGGCAGATGTAGAGATGGCATGAGTGGGCAGTAGAGTAGGTGATCGGGGAGCCCCTAAAGGCCCAGCAGTGACACAATGCGGAGGGTGACCAACCCGTGGTATAAAGGAGCTCACTGTGGATGAAACCGTACCATGGGATAGGATCGCTGCGGGAACCTGCTGCTGGAACGAAAAAACAGCTTCGTTAAATAGTACATTCCTTGATATATAGGCACGACCACTTGGGATGTGAAGGCATTGGTAGCCACGATGACGCGGACTGTATCCCATAAAGACACAGGGGATGGAGCGTGGTTGCAGTTTATTTGCATTGTAAGGTCTCATGAGGGGGTAACATAAACACCCATAAACTTTGAGTAGGCTGTAGTCAGGCTTTGTATGAAACAGTCGTTCCCAAGGGGACTTGGAATCCGTAGGCATCCTGTTAATCAAAAAAATAGCAGAGGTAAAAGCATCAACCCAATAGGTGAGAGGGACCATTGCATTGTAGAGCATAGTGAGACTAGTTTCGACAATATGCCGATGTTTTCGTTCGGCACGACCATTCTGCTCATGAGTGTGAGGGCAGGTGATTCGATGGAGAATACCATTAGCTTCTAAATTTTTTGAAACCGAACGGTATTCTCCACCCCAATCGGTTTGCATGGCCTTAATTGGTCGTTCAAAAAAATTTTCTACTTGCCGTTTAAAAGATTGAAAAATAGGAAGAACATCAGATTTGTGAACCAGAGGAAATAGCCATGTGTATTTACTAAAGTTGTCAATAAAACTCACATAAAAACAATGACCATTAGGGGAGGGAACAGGGGATGGACCCCAAACATCTGAATGTATTAACTCTAAGGGATGCAATGAAACAGAATCAGATGGATGAAAAGGTAATTTATGTGATTTTCCTAAAGGACAAGATGAACAGAATGATAGTTTGGTAAGCCCATCGACAGTCAATTTATTTGATGCCAGTATACGTCTGAGAATAGCTGGTGAGGGATGTCCTAAGTGTTGATGCCAGGTGTCAATGGATGCACGTTCACCGACAAACACTTGAGGAAAAAGAGATGCTGATGAGCGGGGGAAATGACTGTTGAAACGATACAAACCACCATCAAGGTTGCCTCTGAGTAGGACCTTCCCCGAGGATTGATCCTTAATTAGACAATAAGAGGGGTGAAATTCCAAAATAACATTATTGTCAGATGTAAGTTTAGAAACACTAAGCAGACTTTTAGAAATTGAACGAACATGAAGGATATTTTTCAAATCTAATACACGGCTAGTAGTTAAAATTTTTGAATGTCCAGTGTGATGGATATGCAAACCTTGCCCATTGCCGACTTGAACCTGATCATTGCCGTGATATTCCGAACGGACGGAAAGATTTCCCAAATCAGAGGTGATATGATCAGTGGCACCGGAGTCAGGATACCATGCATCTAGATGTGGAGAGTGAATAATGGCAGCAGTGTAAGCCGAATGTGGAGACAACTGTCCCTGGTAAGCATTGTCAAATCGATAGTAACAAGTGATGGCGGTATGACCCATGCGATTGCAGACTTGGCATGTTGGTTTGGCTGCTCGTCCTCCTGAGTAAAAACGCCCACGTCCACCGGCTCTGCCACGGTGGTAGGAGGGCTGTCCATTGGAAGCAGAAAAATTAGATGGACGACCTTGTCTGGGTCGAGCAGAATGGGTAGCAGCTAGATTTGCTTCAGGAACATTGACCGATAGAGAGGTTTGTTCCAATCTGATTTCGTGACTAAGCAAAAGTCCATGTAGATCATTGAGAGTAAGAGGTTCAGATCTGGTGGAGATGGCTGTAACAAATGCCTCCCACTCTGGTCCTAGGCCAGCTAGGATATGTAGAATAAGATCCGACTCAGGAATCGGATTGTTGACAGCTGCGAGGTTGTCGGCAATAGATTTCATCCGTTGAAAAAATAAAGTGACAGACTGAGATTTCTTTTTCTCAGTTTGAAGCTGGAGCCGCAGTTGCATGATGCGGGATCTTGAATGACTGGCAAATAAAGTCTCAAGAGACCCGCGGAGTCTCGCAGAAGAGGTGCAATTGATAACGGGCCGAGAAACGGACTCGGGGGGAGAGAGGAGAGAATCCATCCAAGGAGTAACTGATCTTGGCTTATCCAAGAGGCATATGCAGGATTGTTGATCAGCAAAGTAGCAGGTGGAGTTGCTGTAGAGTCTTCAGAGGGAGATGTCACAGAAGGGGACGTCGGTAAGCTGGTTGATAGAACTTTGACCGTCGGACAGGGAAATGAGCCGTCGATGTAGCCCATTAGTTGATGGTCACGGATTAAGGGAAGTATCTGTGACTTCCATAGCAAATAATTATGTTGATCAAGTCGAATCGACACATTATGACTGAACTTGGGAGAGGACAGAGACGGAGAAGAGGCAGCGAGGGAAAATATGTTTAAGGAAGACATTCTATTGACGTATGTCGTTGGCTCTGATACCATAAAACAAAACAATAGTTGACAAATATTTTCAGTATTCAATTGTGTGTTTTGTCTCTGTCTTTGTATTGAATTTATAGAATTTGATACAAGAATCTCATCTCCTTATCTCATGGAGTGATTATGGGTAACGTACAGATCTCATAAAGAGATAATAGGTAACTTATAGATTTACAAGATATATTGGGCAGTATCAATATCCACTGTATCAATCTTGGGTGGATGGAAATCTTTTCAAGATATATTAGGCAGTGTCAATATCCACTGTATCAATCTTTGCGATATGCTTGAGTGGATGGAAATCTTTTGTGATTTTATCAGGTATTTAGGAAAAGTAAATATAATTGTTGTCAACTCTATAATAGTAAATATATTTAAATCAAAGTCCAAAATGGTATAAATAATTTTCCTAAAATCTTTTGTTCGGTTTTGTTCTTCATTTTTTATTTGTTGTTTTGTTTTTTTACACGTTCCTGAAAACGGTGAATAATCACTTTTACGTAAACAATATCTTCACTGTTTTCGAAAAAATTCCTTTTGAAAACCACACAAAAGGAGGGGGAGTTAACTTTTACTTTATCTTCACTGTTTAGGAACCTTTTGTAAAACGTGACTTACCTTTTCTTTTCTTAGGTTTGGTACGGCAACCGCATCTAATGAATTAAAAAATTTTCATTAGATTAAAAAATCACAAAAGTTAAAAAATTTTCTTTTGGAAAATCGGATTGTCCAAAAACAAAAATCTGAAGGAAAACAAAACTTTTTTTTTTCTTTCTTATTCATTCAGAACTTGATTTTCAAAATCAAACAAAGTGCACAATGAATTAATAGTTAAAAAAAAGATTAAGCATTCAAAACTTCTATGCAATTGTTAAAATAAGGACGGAAGTTTTCTTTAAAAATTATTTTCAACAAGATAGATCAATGTATGCCATATGGTATTCAATTCAACCAAAAAAAGATTATAAGTAGGATTTAGGATTACCTAAAACACACAATTGACATAGTCATCTAAAGAAATATAACACGAGGTCACGATCAACGAAGTACATCAATGGCCAAAAACCCTAGTTTGATAAAAAAGAAGATTCTCTTCTATCTCCCTTGCTCCTTTCTCTCTTAAATGTAGAGAATGAATTAGGATCGAGTTTTTTGCCCTAGCTTCTCTTTTATAGAAAACCTTAATTTAGTTCAACCGTCCATGCCAAGTGATGTGATCCTAAATGGCTACCTCTTAAGCTGTCCTTAATTGCAGTAAAGGACAATTCTATAGAGATATAACATGAAAACCTAATGTGGTAGATGTTTTCATTATGCTTTCTCCCCCATTATACGAACATCCACAATGGTCCTTTGTTACAATAGAATGAAATCACCGTTAAGCAAATAAACCCAGTGCAATCAATATAGGATTGTCATAACCAGTGACCGGGTTGGTAAACTCTTTACAAAATAACTATAAAAGCTTTGGATTTGATCAGTTACAGTCTGACAACTCACACCCTTGGATGTAAATCCTAAACGAGCAGTGGAAATCTTATTGACTGTCACCGCCATCACCATTCATATCACATACGCTGACTGGAAGGTGTGTAGTCAATCCTATCGGTAGACATCAACCTTTGGTCCACCACAAGCGCACACAATATGAATGTGACAGTGAGCACATCTGAGATATGGAAGAAAGAAACTATAAAAAATTCCCTTTGCTAAAAAAACAAGTGACGGTTAACAATCAAGAATTCCTAATGGATCATGTTCAATACATTAAAGTGCCCACATTCACATCTACATCAAATCTCCATTTGTTCAATGTGCAATGTACAATGTGTCAACCATAGAACAGAGTGCCCAAGTTTGTCCATAGTTGTGAACCAATAACAATACTTTTAGGCAGTTGCACAAACAATTATAATAAGCACATAATGAAAAGTAATTAATTAATTTAATACAATTAAATTGATTTTAATGGACCCACATCAAATGTCATAATATCCAACATGACATTGGAAAGTTCTATTCGTATTAATGGTTCTGTATATAGGTTTGTTTGTTTCGTTGTAAAATTCTATGTGTAAATAATATATGATATGAAAATTAAATTTTCTCCATATAAAATTTTCTACTATTTCAATGTCTTTCTTTGTATTTTATGTTAGAACAAATAATGAAAAATAATATTTTATCAGAAATTTTTCTTTCCACCATTTTACATGGAAACAAATAAAGCCATAGGAAAAAAAAATACTCGATTAGATGGTAAAATTTGAGGTTTGGGGATAAGCATTACATGCAAAATGCAAATTAAATTGATTATTTTCCATTGATTGTCATAAGCATGCATGTGAGGAAGAGATGATTATAAGTAATTCATGAATCGTGGAATTACTATATCGAAGTAGCCCATGAATCAGATTTACCTTCTTTTACGATGGAACTTTTTTTTTTTGTCAATCATTATTGAATTCTTGAAAATTTTACCTCTTCGTGAATCTATAAGCCATTCATTAATGGTGAAAGGCCAAGTTCTATTCTATTTGGGAGCTACAATTTTGGCCTTGTGTGATGGCCATGAAATTACTATTATGTCACTTTTTTTTTTGGATTTAGTATCTTAAAGCCGGTTTTTTTTATTTTTTATTTTTTATTTTTTTTTAACAAGGTTTTTCTGTCATCAGATTTGTCTTAGTTCTCAAATAAAATATTAAAACTACCCCTGTATATTTAAGATTTCCATGATAATGAATGTGTATTAAAGAAAATTAATTACAACTATATACATATTATAATAACCCTTGTTAATTACATTTGGGCAGGCCTTTTTTGCTAGAAAATTTGCTTACAGGCACTTAAAAGACTGAAAACAAAGTAAATGTAAATGATTGTAAGCTAATTTGAAGCACGCAATAATTATCATGGCATGCATTATTTGAGGAACAACATCACATTCAAAATGCAAAGTTGATTATTTCCCATTTGGTAATCACAAGCACGCGTGGAAGAAATGATCGAAAGTAGGCCATGAATCATAGAATTAGTACTTTATCGATGTATGATTTTGTTAGTAATAGTTTTTCTCTCTTTTTATGATGAGATACCATGTTTTGCAATCATTATTAATTTCTTGAACTCTTCATGAATCTATAAGCCATTTTAAGGTCAAAAAACTAAACCCTATTCTATTTGATAGCTATATACTTTGGTTCTTGTGGGATTCTGAGCACTTAAATGGCCATAAACCACTTTTTCATGGCAAATTTCTTGGATTTAGTATCTTGATAGTTAGTAATGTAACTAAACTAATGACAATTTGTTAAGACACTAGTTATTAGTTTTTATCTGAGTGCGGCTGACCTAGTTATGAATGTTCGCAACTAACTCAACTTATTTAAATAATGATTTTCAAGATTGTCATCGAACTTGGACGGTGAATTTCAGTTTGCATCGATGATGGTGCTCTTTTTTCTTTTTTCTTTTTGGTTAAAGATCAGCAAAGAATATATTAAAATGAAGAAGAATATACACAACAGTTGGTTAGTTAAACCATACTTTATTACAAAAGGAAACCAACTTCCACGTTTGGCAATGCCTCATAACAACCTAAGAAACAAACTTATGACACTAGAAATGCCTATTCATTTTAATGATTTTGTAGGAAGAAATACTTGATTAGATGGTAAAATTTGATGTTTAGATGTTCAACAACATCAAATGTGGATGAAATGTGCAGAAGACTTTAAATAAGTTGAATTTGGTTTAATTAAAATTGCGATCTCTAGCAATACTGAAACTTAATTTGTGGATGGCTGTTGAAAATTGAAATACTCTCATTCGATCAGTATTTAAAATAAAAAAAAAGAAAACTTTTTTTTTCTTCTTTCCTATGGTGGTTAGGAGAGATTCCCATGACCTCATGTACGTAATCCTGTAAATACACTTTCGAAAACCATTGTATGGTTGCATTCCTGACCTCCCAAGGCTCTGAACTCTCTGCACTGCTCATGAATTACCCACTTACCTTCCATATCATGTATTAAGGCCATACATTTTTTTCCCGATAAAAATTAAGCTTGTAGGCATTTAGAAGATGATTGTAAGATCATTCGAACCATGCAATAATTATTATGGCATGCATTATTTGAGGATAACATTACATGCAAAATAAACAAATGATTGTTTTCTCATTCGGTAATCGTAAGCATGTGTGGAAGAGATGATCATGAATCACATGGAATTACTGCTTTATCGATGTATCATTTTGTTATTAATAATAATAATTCTTTCTCTTTTTATGATGAGAGACCAAGTTTATTAATCATTATTAAATTCTTAAATGTTGCACCTCCTCGTGAATCTATAAGCCATTCATGAAGGGGAAAAAAGAAGAACAAGAAGTTAAACCCTATTCTATTTGGTAGCTATATATATACTTTGTTTTTGTGTGCGATTTTGAGCACTGAAATAGCCATGAAACTACTTTTTCATGCAACTTTTCTGTAACTAAACTAATGACTATTTGTTAAGACAAATTAGTTATTTGTTTTTATATGAGGGAAGCTGACCCTAGTGCATTTTTGCAACCAACTCTACTTACTTTCTTTGGTAACCTTACCTTTTTTTTTTTGGTCCAAATCATTCCTTCCACTTTAAGAACAAAAGGTGCAGCTGTATAGAAGTATGGTTGTGGGAGGCCTTTCATGGGCTTTACATTTTACATCAATTAGATTCCATGAATTTTGGCTTTTCCTTTATAGACAAATGAATGGATCATGAAGTTATCATCATATCCAAACAAAGGAAGTCATTTCGCTTCATTTTATATTCAATCATGATCAGGTCAGGTTAGGGGTTTCTTATTATTAGGGTTGCTGTAAGCCAAAATGGGTTTGGGTTGAAGTTATAAGGGGATTCTTTTCCCCTGATAGGAGGTCTGGTTTAAGGGAAAATGCTATGGGCTCTCTATAAATGGTCTTATAAAATGGTTGGAATCCATAATGGGATTTGAGAAGGTGGGGCTGATATAATGCATCCACGTATATTATTACTTTATAAGTGCAAGCTTTGCATGGATTGCTTGCATAATCAACAACTTAAAAACATGAAGTGGATGTAACTTTTACTCTTATTCCCAGTGCGGCTGGTAAGAAGAACGTGGCCATGCTTATTCATTTTGTTTCTGTGATTTCAGTCAGGGTCTCTCATGACTGCCTCTTGTATTATTCTTATATTATTTTTGATAAATCTATGTCCTTTGCTGACTGATAGCCAAAAACAATATATATATATATATATATATATATATATATATATATATATATATATATATATATATATATATATATATATATATATATATATATATATATATATATATATATATATCAAGTGAGGAAGTTAATAACATCTTGTCATATTTTTTATATGAAAAACCTTGCAAATATATTTTATATTCTCTAAAGCATGGTAAGTTGCACCTGGATGAATCTTATTCATTTAATGGACAACAAATAATTAGAAAGCAAAAGCTTTGATTCTACTCATTTCAGTGGAAAATAGTTTATTGTTTAAAATTGCATGGATATTACAGGCCGCAGCCCTTGAGGAAATAATTTTTTGACAGCGAGGGAATTCTTTGAAAGATGAGAGGCGTAAGGATAAATTACTGTAACTCTATTTTCGGTTGATAGTGAAACGGTTATCATCTCACTATGGACGTAGACATCACAAAATCTTATTGAACCACGTTGATCTTTACATTGTGCTATTGTTTCTTTCTGTATTGTTTTACATTTCTGCATCAATCATAATGCAAATATTTCCATTATCCTATATGGACTAGCTCGGATCTGCTTCTTATTGGTGGGTTTCTCAACAATCAAACACAGAATCATTCTTCGCCTAACAATCAATCTGTCTATAGATCAAGTTCACCATAAAATAAAGGGAAAATTTCATGTACAACCCAAATACTTTGAGAAGTATCACCTACCTCCCAAGTTTTCTGAAGACATCACCTACCACCTAAAATTTCCAAACGTTAACCCATTAATTGACCTCCCAAGTTTTCTGAAGACATCACCTACCACCTAAAATTTCCAAACGTTAACCCATTAATTGACGGAAAAGAGTTGAAATTTTGTCTAAACATTTATACCCTTCTCATTTTAAGCTGAGAAACATCACCTACCACCCACTGACCCACTGGTTTCTTCTCCGATAACATCCTATCACCCACTGGTTCCTTCTCCGACAACATTGAAATGGAATTTTGACTTAAAAAAAAATTGATCGAAATGGACCAGGAATAGGGATCATTGAGTTCATCATCATCCTTCCAATTCGATAAAGCACAAAAGGAATGTAGAACATAGAGGCATTGTTCGGATCTAGGGTTCGCCAAAATCCGATTGTGGAAGATTATCTCGGAAGTGAACTGATCAGTCTAGTACCAAGCTAGGGCTAGATTCTTCGGCACGATTCCATTAATCCCTGTGGCTTTCTGGCCGAATCTGCCATTGGAGAGGGCGTTGCAGAGGTACCCGCCAAAAGGGTCCAAGGTATGGCAGTTGTCGGTGAGTTCTCTGTAGCTTTTTTCATTTGGGTTTTTAGAGTGTAAATCGGCCTGGAGGATTGGCCCTGAAGATGTATTCCTCGTACTAGTGGCAGTTTTAATTATGTGAATTCCTCTAGCTGTTTGTCACCTAAGTTATTTGCAAATTTGCATGCCTCTCAACGGCAATGGAATGGTTGAAAGTGTTTTTATGGAGAGTATAACTTTTTTGTTCTTGTTGCAGAGAGCTGATCTTATGTTATGTCATGTCATCAGAGATCCAACGAGAACATGTCCATTTTGGGTTACCAGAGATCATATGATTTGTTTTTTTTTATCTTGCCCAATCGATCTTAGGTGACAATGCTGAGCCATGAAGGAGAATTCATTGAAGAGGGTTTGACAGAGGCATAAGCCCTAAAAGAAGTAACTAGTTTAGGTATTAATTTCAGCACCAAGCAGAAGCATAATGTGAGAGGAGCTAACAAACTCACAGCATATCACATGGTATGACCAAACTAGTAGACTCAAGTCCCATCTTCCTGCACACCAGTGTTTCCCTTCTCGGATTCCTTGGGCTTCCACGGTTTGGACAAGAGTTGCGTAAGGGATTTGTTCATTGAGTTTTCATAGTCAAGGAGAAGAATGCTGGAGTATCAGAAAGCTAGAGTATCGCTGATTGGGCTCGCAATCGGAAGCGAATAAGGGAGGACATTAAGAAGGAAAATGGGGATGGAGACTAAATAAAAGAGAGAGAGAGAGAGAGAGAGAGAGAGAGAGAGAGAGTAGAACTGATAGCAGGGATTCTATCAGATTAGTTGAAATTGAAAGAGTTGCAGAGAGAATAATCCAAGGATTGTTGGTAAATTACTGATGGGTAAATTCAACTTTTTCCTTTTCAAATAAGGGTATTGTTGTCAATATAAAAATATTTTTGAGCTAACATTAGTATCTAACGGCTTCGTCTTAATGATTTGGATCTTTTTGATAAATGTTTGGGAATTTTAGATGGTAAATGATGTTTTTAGAAAACTTGAATGATAGGAGATGTTTCTCAAAATATTTGGATAGTACTTAAAAAAAATATAATCTTTAATCAGCTTATTGTGTGAAAGTCTAAAATGCTATTGCTTCCACTATAGACTGTTGTTATACGACATAGACATGAGATAGTGGGATTTGCAGTTGTCGTACATGGGCACCGCAAGCAATGCCTAATGTCGGATCAACATTAGATGTATTGCCATTTTAAGAAGGAATTCAAAATCTAAGGCTGTGTTTGGGTATATATTATTGGAATGCATTCTTATATTAGATAATACATTACTGCTATAGAATGAGACTTGGCCAAAGAACGAGATATTAATTTCCATTAAGGGGTCAGAGTGCAGAATGTACAATAATGTGCATTCCAAAATAAATCATATTCTCTTTATGCATTTTTATGATCTAAGAACGAGAATGCATACCAAACATTGTTTTTGTTATCTTAAAATGTGTTCTTGACCTAAAATACATAGCAAACCAAACTTGAATAAAGAATTTAATGTCTTACTTTGAGGCTCTTCCCTATTCATTCCTCCCCACACCAAAGAAAGGCCTTTTGTACTCCTTCACAGGTGACCCTCTTTCCTCCATTCCTTTGTTCCCCGTCTGTTCACCTTCCGCCCAATAATATATTGTCTCTAGTTATAAATAAACAAAGCACTTTTCAACTCATGACATAACATGATGGGAGCCCTTCTCCAATGGATCCAATACTTTGGCATAAGAAACCATCATCTAATGGCTAATGGCACTGTAGCAATGCCGAAGGTAGGTCCTTAGCAGTCTGGGTGTTTTTTTGCCAGGGAATTTTTAATAATTTCTTTTTATATCAGTTTTCTTTAAATTATTTTGTCACCATAGAACCATGGAGGAGAGGTGAGGAGAAGGGTGGTGGGGGAATGAGATAAATTTTGGGTTATCCACTTAAATATAATCAATACAAAAAGCACCCACTACTTCCTGCACCTTGTTGAGTGCCACTTAACTACCAATAAAATTGAAAAGCATCTAAGTCTAATTCCTCTATCTTTTTGCTTTTATTCATTACACAGCCCCATTGTGATAATGTTTAATTAATTGTATCTTAATGGTAGGTAGTGTCCCTACCTCAATCACCTCAATTGTGTCTTGTGCAGCATATAGGCTGGAATGCTATAGTCTAAAGTAGTTCATCATGGTGAAGTTAGCTTAGCTCCGTTTGGAACTTGGAAGTGCAAGCTCCCATGCATTATAATTAGAGTACTTATTGGATATTATGCTAAATGATGTTGAAATGACTTGGCCAATAGAGCATTTTGAACCTCCTAAATTTCTGGGGATCAATTCGAGTGAGGTTGGAATCTATTGATTAGTAACTGATGCAGTAGGTAGGTTTGTGATGGGAGGGGCCGGTTTGTGCTCCATGGTCAGGAACGGGAGGGGCTTAGTCCCATATTAAATGGTCGGATAATAAATGGATGCTTGGCTTATCACCCTATGTAAGAACTCTCTACCCTAAAGCTCGGGTTTTAAATTAGACGCTATCAATAATCTAAGCTATATGTCTTCTTTAAATCATTGTAATTATGTTCTCATTCTCAAGCATCTATGGTTTTGAGGGCAATACGATGGCTTTTGGGTTTTGGTTTTTCTAGGTTAAATGATGTACTTTTTTAAGATTTTGAAATAATGGGTTTGAGTTTATTGCTTATGAGAGAGCTCCATACAATTGGATTGTATTTGTTTCCTATTTAAGCTGTGAGCAGAGTAATAAATATATGAGGAGAGATGTAAAACTAATGGGCCTAATAAGTGGCAAACAAAATAGTTACTCTTGTGTTAAAAGTGTCATCATCATCTAGTTAATTAATGGCAGAATTTGCATGATTCATCCAAATATCGTGCAATGTTGATGGTGAACTACGTTAAGTAAAAACCTTCACTATACAGAAATTACTATGGTTATGACTTGATCACTCATTTTTTAACCTATGCTTTAGTCTCTCTCTCTCTCTCTCTCTCTCTCTTACAATTGATGGTAACCATGACCTCTTGAGTTTGACATAAAGCAATCCGTAATTGGAAAATGCAAATGAACCACAATTAGTTGGTTCGTCAGTCAATTCTTCCTTCAGATCCTCAAGTATACTGTTGAACATTTTGCCTTTACTTTCATCTAAAAAGGCCACAAATTTGTGAAATCAGAAACAGTTCAAGTTCCACTGATTTAAGGGTGTATTTGACATGTATTTTGGAATGTATTCTAAGAAATATATTCTGTTTTAGGACTGTATTTGGCATGTACTTTTGGAATGTATTCTCAGAAATACATTCTCATCAAGAATAATAACAATGGTTAGCATTTAAATGCCCATTGATCCAAAGCCCAAGCATGACTATGTTCCACTCTTTCTGACGTGGCATACCAGTCTGATATCAAGGAGTTAACCCAAGTGGTCATTTGACCAAAGATCAATTTAGGCATGCTCCACAAAAGGAAATCATCGGATGCTCCTCTCCCAACAACACATGGGTTTTAAGGGGTCATGCATGCAACCTTTTTCCATTTTTTTGGGTAAGACATATTCTTAAGAGAGAGAAAGAGAGACTTTATGACTTGATACCCGATACCAGGGACTAAAAGAGAAAGAAAAAGGATTGGCACAAGATCGCCACCACCTCCACGCTTGTGTGTTTTAATACAAATAATCTGTTTCATGTGAGCATCAACAGTTATATATAACTGATTCCTGTCCTTTTCTTTCCACTTTGAAGTTACTGATGAAAGTTCCTTTGGCCCAATAAGAAAGTTCATTTAGTTCCTTCTATTGAATGTGTTGACCAAAACAAACTCCAACCCAATAAATAAAAAAAATAAATGTTTTTTGCTTTGTTCATTGCTTCAATGTTCCTAAGGTTTAGCATCCTCGATTTTCCTTCCCCAGTGGTAAGTAATCAGTTGTCGGAACCTTTTCGCATTAGGAATATGAATAAACAGCCAGGAAAGGATAAATTAATGAGCTTCACAGATCTTATGGTCTTAATAAATATGGACAAGAAAGGGATATATTAATTTGACACCAGTTGATTACTTTTTAGATCCCCACAAAACAATTTGGTTAATTCGAGATATGTCTCAATTATTTATTCCTAAATTCATCTTTAACAATTTAATTTGATTCCTGATAGTTGTGTTAAATCATCATTCACTTTATCAAACTTGTGTAGGGGAATCTAGACTTTCTATTCCAGAGCAAACACTGAAACTACTAAGAGAATGTAACTACAAGAAACTTTGGCGGAGACTTTTGGCGGCGGTTGTCTATAATTGCCACTGGTATTGAGGAGGAATTATTTAACCGCTTCATGTTTCAATTTGGTATTAACTTATGCCAGCGGTTGTTAAACACCGCCGCTATATAATATGTTACACAGGCTTCCTATTTAAACGGGTCGATTTGGCAATATATCTCACCGGAGGTTTTTCAAAACTGCCTCCGTAATTGGGAATTAGTTAAATCATCCTTCACTTTCCTCGTTGCTTGATAATTTGGATTGATAAGATGGGCGCGCACTTGAGGCAGCACATAATGAGGAGTCATATGGCCCTCAAGCCGATCATGGTATGATAACCAGTCTGGACTGGCCGGTCATGAGTCGCACCCAATAGTCCAGAGCACATTTACTTCTGCCAAAGATCAAGGGTAGGACATTTTTTAATGCACTATTGATTAAGGGAAAAAGAGTTGATTAGGATTAATAATTACACACATTAGTAATTGTGAAAATGGAAATTAAAAGATTGACAAGGACATTTGATAAAATAAATAAGGATCCATTAAATTTAGGGAAAATTACATGTACTACCCCTATAGTTTGGAATAATATTACCTACCACCTAGTAGTTGATATAAATGGTGATAGGAAATGGAGTGACAAATTCTTTCCACTCTTGAATGAACCTAATAGGTTACAATCAAATTGAGAATAATACCAATCACAAAATATCCACACGCGTAACACAATGAATTTTTACGTGGAAAACCTCTTCAATGTGAGGAGTAAAAATCACTGGACAGTAGTCCATTCAAATCTCTTCACTATCACCAATCTAGGAATATAAGAGTCTTCTCTAGTTAAAACTAGAGACATATAATAACATCATTCATTTAGAACATTATATTCTTGGCATATATTATCAAAAAAACATCTAGAACAACATGTCTTAGGAATACACCATTAATAATCCAAATACCAAGATGAAGATTGACGAGATCTCACCCGAAAGGCTAAAAATATTGATTATCGAACTGATTTAGAAAACTCCAATCATCAATCACACCGTTCAGAGTGAAGAATTCTTAATTACGAACCTACTGTCCAAATCTCAGCTCAATCGGACCACAGAGGACCATCCGATCCTCACTTTGATTGAAATCTCACAGCTTTCTTCTCTTCTTTGTTTTGGACAGACAACAACTCAAAAACCTCTCTTTCTTCTTCTTATGTCATTCCAAGAGGGTTTAAGAGACAAAACCCTAACTCAACAATATGAAAAAGTTACTTAAGTGCCCTTACTCCATATGGGCTTATAAATGATGGGCTACCCTTTACATCAGAGGGAAACCCAACCAACAAATCTCCCCCTCCTGACTATGTGGAGGAATCTATCATCCCAGTGATTAAACGACAAACCTCAAGCTTCTCCCTTGGCAAAGCCTTCGTCAACATATCAGATTCATTATAGTCCGTATGAATTTCTTAATCTCTAGCAACTTAGAATTCAAAACATCTCTAATCCAATGACATCTCACATCAATATGTTTTGATCTAGAGTGAAAAGTAAAATTCTTACTAAGGTGGAAAGCACTTTGACTATTATAGAACAACACATACTGTTCTTGCTTGAAGCCAAGCTCCTGTACAAACTTCTTCATCCATAGCAACTCTTTGCAAGCTTCCGTTGTTACAATGAACTCTACCTCGGTGGTAGAAAGAGCAATACATTTCTGTAATCTTGATTGCCAAGCCATGGCTCCTCCTGAGAAAGTGATCAAATAATCCGAAGTAGACTTACGAGTATCAACATCTCCAGCTATATCTGAATCTATGTAATCAACCAACAAAGTTTTTTTATTTCCAAAACATAATCTCAAATCATACATTCCCCGAAGATACCTCATAATCCACTTCACTGCATTCCAATGCTCTCTTCTCGGATTTGAGAGAAAACGGTAAACGATGTTAACTCCATGTGCTATGTCTAGCCTTGTGCAAACCATTGCGTACATCAAACTTTTCACTGTTGAAGCATATAAAACTCTTACCAAATTTTCCTTCTCTTCGTTAATTGACATACTTTGCTTGGTACTCAATTTGAATTGAATAGCAAGAGGAGAGCTAACCACTTTAGCTTTGTCCATCTTAAATCTTTGAAGTACCTTTTCTATGTAGTTCTCTTGAGACAACCATAATTTCTCGATATTCCTGTCTTAAATGATTTTGATGCCAATAATTTGTTTCATTTTTTCCAAGTCTTTCATGGTAAAAGACTTGCTCAACTATTTCTGTAACCTGTTAATCCTTGAAACATTCCTGCCAACAATTAACATATGATCTACATAAAGCAAAATGATAACAAAAGCATCATCAGAGATTTTTTGAACAAAAATACAATGGTCAGAAGTAGTTTTTCTGTAGCCTTGCTCCCCCATAATTGAGTCAAACTTCTTATACCACTGTCTCGGTGCTTGTTTCAAGCTAGAAAGACTTTTCTTCAATTTGCACACATGCTCTTCTTTTTCCTTTACCTCAAAACCCTATAGCTGCTCCATATATATCTCTTCTTCCAATTCACAATGAAAGAAAGCTATTTCACATCTATTTGCTCGACCTTTAAGTCAAAACTAGTTGCTAACCAAAAACCACCCGAATGGATGACATCTTTACAACTAGAGAAAAAATCTCACCAAAGTTAATGCCTTTCCTTTGATTGAATCCCTTGACCACTAATCTAGCTTTGTACCATGGTTGTGGGGTGTGTTCTTCATGCTTCACCCTATACATCCACTTGTTTTCAAAGCTCTCTTGCCCTTAGGCAACTTCACAAACTCAAAAGTATGATTCTCATGCAATGACTTCATCTCATCTTGCATTGGTTCAACCCACTCATTCTTGTGTTCATCTTCCATGGCTTCTTCAAAGCACTTGGGTTCTCCCCCATTAGTTAATAATACATATTCATTTGTAGAATATCGTGTAGAAGGTTGTCTATCTCTAGTAGACATTCTGATTGGAACATGTGGTGGAATTTCTGGTACTGACAACTGTCACACCCTAAATTCTGAATCAACCAGATTGGTGTGATGAACCGTTTATGGACCAACGGTTCAATCAGGATCTCGTATAGGCCATGCCCATTTGATTAAACCAGATACAACCACAACCATAATAAGAGTAAATAAACAAGAGCGGAAGTCTTTAATACTAATGAACTGAGTATCTAACAGTGATAACGTAATTAATTATCCAATTATCTCCAAATGACTCAAGACATAAAATAAAATAAAGTAATCAATTACATGTTCTGATAATCCAACAACTAAATCTAATCGAAAACACATGAGTTGCACTCACACGACGAATCATGCGACTCCACCATAGCTTCCACATCCATCGCAGTAATATGTCCGTACATTGGTGCATTCATATAATCTTCCATGGTAGGACCTGCATCATCAACTAAAAATATTCGATGTCGAAAGGGTGAGCACACATCATGGCTCAGTGAGCAAACAAAACAATGCAACAAACATATGCATGCATTCAATTCATATCTTTGGTCTGGTTTATAAGTTTGCAATGTGCTATAGAAAGGATTGGTGGTCGCCGCACCTCTATACACGAATATGTGAATCCACCCAATGGATCAAACACCATTGCCATCCCACATGCACCCATCATGGAATAGAGATAGAGCTAAAGTGCCCGGATCAAACACCGCATAACACTTCCCTTGATACCCTATCCATACCAACACGTAAGCCCCTATTGGCGAGGGCTTACAAACTAGGCTCGCAACTAACCAATCCTAATGCCAAACAGTGTACCCAAGGTCTCACCCCAGCATCCCTCAATACATCAATGGATATAGAGCTAAGGCCCCCCGATAGAGTCAGAGACTACACGGTCCGAGACCACCTCCTCTGTTGTCCTATGACGTAATAGTTCTGCTAAGGTAATGGTGATACGATGATGTTAGTGGACAAGACTTGAGTAGAGATAGAGCTAGAGTCTGGTAACCAAGATGAACCACAATGTCACGTCCTCCCCCTGATGCTCCACTCTCATCAAGCACACTAACCATACACATACATTCACATATCTATTCCTAACATCATCATCATCATCATGTTATAAATAAACAAAATTAAATATGCATGAGCAGTAATAGCAGGAATATATGACATGTGAAATGCATATTACAAGCATACAAACATAGAATCATTCATGGCATTGGACTCAATAAGTAAAACAACTTGTTATTAGTCAATTAGTTTAGGTCTTGTTCCCTCACCTTTGATCGATGGTTGTTCCTCGTCCAAGCTTTGTAAATCACTTTTAGACCACTTGGAAACCTAACAAATTTATAGATTCTAAATTAATGTTTATTTTCATCAATTATAGTGTTTAAATGTCCCATCTGGAATCATTCAGACTTTTAGAAGTTGAGTGGACGCAGGTGTGGCTACACCTGTGGTCTCAGTTTCTGCGACCACAGGGTGTGGGATCGATATGTGTGGTCGCATATCATGCGACCACACATGCGACCACACCCTCCTTAGAACTTTCCCGAGGACGTGTGGTCGATCATATGTGCCTCATGTGGTCGATCAAACTGCCACCACACGAGTGATGGTAAACTTTTCCACTCTCAACTCAATTCCTTCGTGTTTTGATTATTTGGTTTATCATCATTATCCTTCCTATGATTGTTCTATGGCTTAAAATTTATATTTTTACATAATCCATCATCCTAATAGATTTTCTCCATGGATCTCTTAGAATTTGTCCATGGTTTTATGATTGGGGTCTCACTTTGAATCACTATCTCCTTCATGATCTATTCTAGGCATTTAACTGATGTGGGAAATGTTTTCATACCTTAAACTTGTTGAAGAATCAAAGTTCACTCTGAAATTTCTTTTCTTAGTCTTCCTCTTCAATTCTCATTCTCTTCCTCCTCATATCTTTCTCTCTCTTTTAGTTTGAGTTCTAAAAGAATGAAAGAGGCTAAGGGACGTCCTATATATAGAGGAAAACCCTCCATATAGAGTCCTACTTAGATTAGGAAAGAATCCCCTTCAGATTAGGAAGGTTTCCTAATCACGGAGTCAGTTTGACATCGTGCGGTCGCACGTGGGGTCGCAGAACCCATCGACCACACCTTCAAAAAATGCGACCACACGTCCTAGACTCCAGTGATCTCATTATTCTGAGGTGTGAACGACCCCACCTGTTTAGGTATGCGACCACACGCTCCTAGTTAGATGATTTTGGGTTCAATTTCATACCTAGCCTTGTGGTTTCTTCACTCATTTGGTCCACTTGGCCCAACCATGATAGGAAGACCTGATACAAGGTGGTAAGACCGGTTAGTACGATACGGGTCTTACAACTTCCCCCCTCTTATTATAAATTTCATCCTCAAAATGTGCACATACCTT
Source organism: Protea cynaroides (assembly GCA_028583415.1). Classification (NCBI taxonomy): domain Eukaryota; kingdom Viridiplantae; phylum Streptophyta; class Magnoliopsida; order Proteales; family Proteaceae; genus Protea; species Protea cynaroides. The sequence continues at coordinate 72,572,658 of CM053275.1, forward strand.
CCGAGTAAAAAAGGTGAGGATATTGCTTTCGTATAACATTCTCTTCTTCCCATGTGATCTCTTCTATATCTTGGTTCCTCCAAGTAACCTTAACATAATAAATATCACGGTTGCATAGACGTTGAACCTTTCGACTGGTGATTTCAGTTGGTGCTATTTCGAATGTCAAATCATCAGTTAAACCTGGTGGATCCGCTGTTATAATGTGTGTTGGATCTCTGACGTACTTCTTCAATGATGAGATATGAAATACATCATGCACACTTGACATAGATAGGGGTAGTGCTAACTGATATGCCACTTTCCCATGTTTAGCGAAAATCTCATATGGCCTGACATATCTCAGACTTAGCTTCCCCTTTTGTCCGAATCGTTTTAAGCCTCGCAAAGGTGATATTTTCAAGAATACTTTATCACCTACGATGAATTCAAGGTCTCGACGTCTATTATCTGCATACTGTTTCTGACGGTTCTGAGCTATTCGGACTCTTTCCTTGATAATGTCGATTACTCGACAAGTCTCTTAAACAAACTCTGGTCCAACAATACTCTGTTCTCCAACTTCATTCTAAAACAAAGGAGTTCGGCACTTCCTACCATACAGTGCTTCATAGGGTGACATCTGTATAGTAGCTTGATAGCTGTTGTTATAGACGAACTTGATCAATGGTAGTTTCTCATCCCATGATCCTTTGAAACCGATGACACAAGCTCGAAGCATGTCTTCTAAAATCTGAATGGTACGCTCCGACTGTCCATCTGTCTGAGGATGGAATGCAGTACTAAACTTCAACGTTGTACCCATAGCCTTCTGTAATCCTTTCCAAAACTTTGAGGTAAAGCGTGGGTCTCTGTCGGACATGATGCTTTCAGATACACCATGCAATTTGACAATATTATCCACATATAGCTTGGCTAACCTCTCTAGGGTATACTGAGGTCGTATAGCTATGAAACGAGCTGTCTTAGTCAAATGATCTACAATCACCCAGACTGTGTCAATTACTCAGGGAGTCAATGGTAACCCGGTGACAAAGTCCATAGTGATGCAGTCCCATTTCCATGCCAATTCTGGTAGTCGCTGCAACAATCCTATAGCTCTTTGCCTTTCAACCTTTACCCTCTGACAATTTAGGCATTGAGACACAAATTTAGCTACATCTGCTTTCATTCCTCTCCACCAATATAGTTTCTTCAGATCACGATACATCTTCATACTTCCAGGATGTACCAAATAAGCGGTGGTGTGAGCTTCCTTCATTAGTCTGTCTCTAATATCTAAGTCTTCATTTTCAGGAACACATACTCTCCCTTTATATCTTAATACCTTTTCAAGGGTCCAAAGTGAAATCAGAAGTAGTCCTACCTCTTTCGAGATCTTCTTGCACTATCCTCAGATAGGGGTCTAATTGAATAGCTATTTTTACTTCGTCTATCAGATCAGGTACAATCTCCAATGTGGCAAACATATTTGAAAACCGATGAATAAACCCTTGGTGGGTTGATCCATCCGGTATATCTATCATGAACTGCTCATTATCATAATTGAATACTTTTCTTGTAATTGTACCTTCAGTTCCTTCAGATCAGTAGGAGCCATTCGATGGTGCTTTAGATACTGGTGCGACTCCGGGTATAAGATCTATAACAAACTAACAAACTCTGTCGCTCGGTCGGGTGGTAGCCCTGGTAATTCCTTAGGAAATACATCAGAAAATTCACGCACAACTTCAATATCATCCATTCATGGTGCTTCCTTGGTGAGATCGACCACGGATACTAGATACCCAATTCCTCCTTTCTCGAGGCATTTTTTAGCCTTTAATGTAAAGAGAATGATTTTTCATTTACAGGGAAGTTTGGTTCCCACAAACTAAACTCTGCTCCTTCTTTATCTTTAAATGTCAGTTTCTTTTCCGCACATAATAGGTTTGTAGAGTGCCGAGCTAACCAATCCATTCCCAAGATAATGTCAAAGTCTGCCATCTCAAGTTGAATTAAGGTTGCATCCAAATCTTCTCGTCGATAAGAACTGGACATGGTCCATAACCTTTTTCTAGTTCCACTTTTAATCCCATGGGTGAACGTACAAGCAATTTGTAGTCTAAAGGTCTGAGGGATAGATTTAGTTTCTTTTCAAATGACACAGATATAAAAGAATGAGTAGCTCTAGAGTCAAAGAGTACTTTGGCGGATAAGCCATTAATAGGTATGAAACCTGTGATTTGATTTAATTTAGTCTACATGCTTACACAAGATAGTATAAAATAAATAGTTCAGCTCATACCTGTGACCACATCAGGCAATGCGACAGCATCCTCAGATGTAACTGCATAAACCTTTCCTTGCTGTAGCTGCTTCCTTAGCTTAGGACACTCCCTTGAATAATGTCCTACTTGATTACAGTTAAAGCATTTAACTCCTTCACTACTTATCTTCTGTTGAGGTTGGACTGCCGGAGTAGTCTTGGCTGTAGCATTGAAGCCTTCGGTACGGAAGGGTTTGAATGTCTTTGTGTTTCCTCCGTTATATGAATTGCCATTAGGCCTTTTAGTACCTCTGTTCTGGGCAAAATAACTTTCCCACTGGCTCGATTCCAGTACTCGAGCAATCTTTACAGCTTCATTATAAATCTTCTTTTCCAGTCCCAATACATGCTCACGGATACTTCCCCTAAGTCCCATAACGAACCTTCGGGTTTTGGTATTTTCCTCCTGCATGCTAGAGGGAGCAAAGAAAAATAGCTCTTCGTAACGCTGCTGATACGCATCCATAGTCATTTGTCCTTGATACAGACTCAGAAACTCTTTTTCCATCGCATCTCTGAAACTCCTGGGAAAATACTTCTCGAAGAAAGCTTCTTTATAAATAGCCCAGGTCAATTGGGCGTGCTTCGTTAACAGATAACTTCGAGTAGACTTCCACCAATGGTGTTGTAAGACCCGTATCGAACTAACCGGTTTTACCACCTTGTATTAGGTCTTCCTATCATGGTCGGGCCAAGTGGACTAAGTGCATGAGGAAACCATAAGCTCAGGTATGAAATTTAATCCAAAAATAGTCAATTATGAGTGTGTGGTCGCATATCTAAACAGATATGATCGACCACACCTCAAAATAATGCAACCACAGGAATTTAGGTCGTATGGTCGCATGTTTCAGAGGGTGTGGTCGATGGGTTCTGTGACCCCACCTCCGACCACATGGATTCCAGACAGAACCGAGTTTAGGAAACCTTCCTAATCCGAAGGGGGTTCTTTCCTAAACTCAGTAGGCTTATTATGGAATTTTTCTCTATAAATAGGACGTCCCTTAGCCTATTTCACCCTTTCAGAACTTAAACTGAAAGTGGGAGAAAGAGAAGAGAAGGAAGAGAAGGAGAATTGAAGAGGAAGACTAAGGAGGAAGAAAATTTAGAGAAAACTCTGAATGCTCAACAAGCTTAAGGTATGAAAACATTCCCCATGTTAAATTGAGAGCTTAGAATAGTTCATGAAAGAGATAGTATTTAGGTAAAACCCAAATCATCAATCCATGGATAAATTCTAAGAGAATCCATGGGAGAAAATTATGTGGACAATGGATTGTGTATAAAATAATAGTTCTGAGCCATAGCACAATCATAGGAAGGACCATGATGATAAGCCAAGGGATCCAAACATGAAGGAATGGAGTTGAGGATGAAAAAGTCGATCATCACACGTGTGGTCGCACATGTGGTCGCATGATGTGCGACCACACGAGACACACATATCTGACCACATGCCCTCGGGAAGTTTCCAGGGAGGGTGTGGTCGCAGGACATGCGACCACACCCTGAGATCACACGCCCTGTGGTCGCAGAAACTGAGACCACAGGTGCTGCCACACCTGCGACCCCTCAATTTCTGTTAGTCTAAATTCATGAGAATTAATTCTAATTTAAAATCTATAATTTTGTTAGGTTTTCAAGTAGTTTAAGAATGAATTACAAAGCTTGAACGAGGATCTACTATCAACCAAAGTTGAGGGAACAAGACCTAAATTAATTGGCTAATAATAAACTATTTTTATTTATTGAGTCCAATGCCATGAATGATTCTATGCTTGTATGCGTGTATTGTGCATTTTACATGTCATCCAATATTCCTGTTATTATTGTTCATGCATATTTAATTCATTTTATTTATAACATGATGATGATGATGATGCTAGGAATAGGCATGTGAATGTATGTGTGTGGTTAGTGTGCTTGATGCGAGTGGAGCATCAGGGGGAGGACGTGACACTGTGGTTCATCCTGGTCACCAGACTCTAGCTCTATCTCTACTCAAGTCTTGTCCACTGACATCATCGTATCACCATTACCTTAGCATAACTATTACGTCGTAGGGCATCAGGGGAGGTGGTCTTAGACCGTGTAGTCTCTAACTCTGTCGGAGGGCCTTAGCTCTATCTCTATGGACGTATTGAGAGATGCTAGGGTGAGGCCTTGGATACACTGTTTGACATTAAGATTGGTTAGTTGAGAGCCCAGTTTGTAAGCCCTCGTCAATAGGGGCTTACATGTTGGTATGGGTAGGGCATAAGGGGAAGTGTCATGCGGTGTTTGATCCAGGCACTTTAGCTCTATCTCTATTCCATGATGGGTGCATGTGGGACGGTAATGGTGTTTGATCCATTAGGCGGCTTCACCCACTTATGTATAGAGGTGTGGCGGCCACCTATCCTTTGTATTCCACATTGCAAACTTATGAACCAGACCAAAGATATGAATTGAATGCATACATATGTTTGTTGCATTGTTTTGTTTGCTCACTGAGCCATGATGTATGCTCACCCTTTCGACGTCGAATATTTTTAGTTAATGATGCAGGTCCTGCTGTGGAAGATTATGTGAATGCTCCAGTGTACGGAGATGTTGCGGTGATGGATACAGAAGCTATGATGGAGTCACATGATTCGTCGTGCGAGTGCAACTCATGTGTCTTTGATTAGATATATTTGTTGGATTAATTAGAAGATGTAATTGATTAAATTATGTTATTTTATGTATTCAGTTATTTGAGATAATTGGATACTTTATTTATGATATCACTGTTAGATACTCAGTTCATTAATATTAAATACTTTCGCTATTGTTTATTTACTTTGATTATGGTTGTGGATGTGTAAGGTTTAAGCAAAAAAGACACAGTCTATTCGAGATCCTAGTTGAACCGTTGGATCATAGACGGTTCATCACACTATTCTGGTTGGTGCAGAATTGGGGTGTGATAACTTGGTATCAGAGCTCTCGGGCCCTATCTATTAAACCTACTTACTTCCACAAAAGTTGTGAACTGAGTTAGGATAAAAATTTAAAAGCTTTAATAAGAACACACTATAAGCATCTATGTTGTATGAGACAAAAATTATGAAAGAGAATAATGCACTATTAAGATGAGGAACAAGTTTTATATACACATCAAATAAAAATAATATATATATATATCCAAATCAGAGTACAGTCTACAATCTGGATAGTTACTCTGTAGTACAAGGAAAAAGAAATAAATGCATCATAGAGCTGGGGGTGCTAGAGGAGGAGGTGCTTCACGATCTCGGTCATAATCCTTAGCGTACACCCTCGTAAGCCAGGCTACTTGAGTCTGGATCACTTGCAGACTAGCTGCCAGATCTGCCACCCGCTGATCAATCGCACGCTGGGCCTCCCGAATCTCACGCAGCAGCCCCATCACTTCATCAGGTGGTGGGTGCGAAGGACCAGCTGAGTGGGAAGGAACCCGAAAAGGGCCAGCTCTAGTGGAATGCAGTGGTGATGGAGGAGGTATGACGTCTACATCCATGTACATATGATCATCATCCTCAGCATCACCCCCATAGACCTCTGCTGCTGCTGCTGTTGCCGCCTCAGTGTCTGCTATCTCTACCCGAGTACGGGGACGCACCATAGCGTTTCTCTCCTCATCACTAACCTGCACATCCCGTATCCCTATCTTACAGATGACCTCCCAGTCAAGGTCAGTCAAGAAGGTGTCCTCATGAATCCTCTCATCAACTAAATCAACATGCAGACGAGTAAGCAGGGTAGTGATCAAACGCCCATAGGGCAGGTTACCCATCTGACCAGGCATCATAGCAGGCGCATCGTCATAATGATAATGTATGGAAGGCAAACGGGTTACCCAGTGTAGATGCAGTATAGGAGATACTGGGTCAACTGGGAAATCTTCTCATAGTGCCCACTTTGAGGAATCAGGTTGTGCTGAATAATCTTGCAGTACACCCGAGGTTCCGATCGTAGGTTGATTGCCTTCATCTCCCAACGATCATCCCTAAGAAGCTGGCGATCAATCTCTGCACGCATCATCACAGATAGGAACTGGGGTTCCTTAGGTGCACAGTATACTAAGGGGCCATCGTTTGATATACCCAGGAGATCAGCCAACTCCTGGCAGTTAAAGGAGATCTCCACCCCTTTAACATAACTAGTGATCTTAAGCTCCCTACCCCTGTCTGTATCATTTGGGTCACCCTCTACTTGAAGATTGTAATAAAACTACTTCACCAATGCAGGATAGGTGCAACCCTCATACAAGATCACAGGGAGCCAACCCATATCACCAAAGACATCCTTCACATTAAACAAGGCTAAATTAGTCAGGTTTACACAACAACCCCCTTCCACCTTTTTACGCTCATAACGATCATACTGTGTCTCTGCTTCATTAGACCGGAAGCAAAGAGGATCATGAACTCTGGGGACCTTGGTGTGAGCCATGTTATCTGCAAAGACACATACCAACAAGCAAGATATTAGTTATAGAGAAAAATTCAAAATTTTGGCATTATAACGGCATGATTCGGCCAAAAGCCTCACTTTTCACCCAAACCGTTGGGCAGGAGGACTTACATATGTTCCAAGCCATCCTGCAAGGCTTATACAGTTGGAAATTTAAACTAGGAAGATCAAATTTGATGAAATTTTGACAATTTGAAAAAAAATCCGAAAAATTAGGTTAAAAATAGAAAATTTCAAGTTTCTCAAAAACCAACCGATGAAACTCAAATTTTCTTGAGCGCTTTCATCCATTGGGTGGCCAATAGCAAAAGCCCCTAATAAAAATCAAATTTTTGTGGTTAGAAAAATTTTAATTTGAAGAAAACGCTATAAATGGAGAAAAACCTAGTTTTGAAAGCTTAAAAATGAGGACCAGTAGAGAACATACCTGAAGGAACGGAGCAGCGGTCGTGAATGGAAGAAAGAATCACCAAACATGAGTGGTCGACACTGGAGTAACTCAGTGGAAGCGAGTTGAGTTGAAAGCAAAAGAGAAAGTGGGAAATGACTCCAAAAATCAGGTTTAAAAACCTGATTTGGGGTCGTGTGGTCGCAAAATTTGACCAAATATGTGACCACACGATCGACCCCATGATTGACCATAGGCTCTCGGTGAGCTGACAGACTTCGTGTGGTCGGACCACAGGCTCTCGGTGAGCTGACAGGGTTTTGTGAGGTCGCATACCCTGTGGTCGCATATATTGTGACCCCACCATCGACCACACAATGGAAAATGTTGTATTTTGACTGAAAGACTTGGATATTTGAAATTTTACAATGATTAATTGGATTCTGACATGGAAATGACGTATATTATGATTGCCTCACATGTTCTATGATTTTTCAGATACTACCACCACTGGAAACAGGAAATGGCTGGGCGAAGAGTAACCAGGGAGGAAGTAATCCAATTCCACCACCACCACTTGTGGAGGAAAATAGCTATGGAAACCCTGAAAGACAAGAGAATCAGAATGTGGTACCACCAGGAGCCAACGACTAGGCTAATCCTACAAACTTTCCAGCCCCACCTACAGATTTGGCTACCGCGGTAATGAACTAAGCACAACAGCTGCAGCATATACAGCAAGTGCAAGCTAATATGCAAGCTGCTATGTGAATGGCTTTTCCAGCTACACATACTACACCTATACCAGCCAGACAAGCTAGCACCGTACCAGGGGGTAGCAACACGGTACCTCAAGCACCTCAAATGCCAATTGTACAAGCTCCAGTACAAAACCCTGAAGTAGCCCAAGGCAGTTACCAGTATCAACCACCTATATATGGAGCCTATGCTCAGTATCAGTTGGACCATTCTCGACTGATTGAGCGTTTTCTGAAGATGAAGCCTAAAGAGTATAATGGTAAGCTAGCAAATCCTTTGTGGCCAGCTCACTCGATTGACGAGATGGAAAGGAACTACATGATGATGACCGTTAATGAGGAGAAAATAATACTATGTGCCACATTTATGCTGCAAGGCGATGCACACCACTAGTGGAAGTCTACTCGGAGTTATCTGTTAACCAAGCACGCCCAATTGACCTGGGGTATCTATAAAGAGGCATTCTTCGAGAAATATTTTCCCAAAAGTTTCAGAGACGCTATGGAAAGAGAGTTCCTGAGTTTGTATCAGGGACAAATGACTGTGGATGCATATCAACAGCGTTATGAAGAGCTATTTTTCTTTGCTCCCTCTAGCATGCAGGAGGAAAATACTAAAACCTGAAGGTTCGTCATGGGACTTAGGGGAAGCATTCGGAAGCATGTTTTGGGGCTAGAAAAGAAAGTTTATAATGAAGTCGTAAGATTGCTCGAGTGCTAGAATCGAGCCAGAGAGAGCTATTTTGCTTATAATAGAGGTATCAAAAGGCCAAATGGAAATTCATATAACGGGAGGAACACAAAGATATTTAAATCCTTCTGTACTCAAGGCTTTAATGCTGCAGTCAAGACTACTCCAACAGTCCAACCTCAACAGAAGCAAAATAGTGAAGGAGTAAAATGCTATAACTGTAATCAAATGGGACATTATTCAAGGGAGTGTCCTAAGCCCAGGAAGCAGCTACAGCAAGAAAAGGTTTATGCAGTTACATCTGAGGATGCTGCCGCATCGCCTGATGTGGTCACAGGTATGACCTGAACCTTTCATTTTGTATTACCTTGTGTGAGCATGTAGACTAAATTAAAATAAATCACAGGTATCGTACCTATTAATGGCATATCCGCCAGAGTACTCTTTGATTCAGGAGCTACTCATTCTTTTATATCTGTGTCATTTGGAAAGAAGTTAAATCTACCCCTCAGATCTTTAGACTACAAATTTCTTGTACGATCGCCTATGGGATTAGAAGTGGAATTAGAAAAAGGTTATGGACCATGTCCAGTTCTTATCGGCGAGAAGATTTTGGATGCAACCTTAATTCAACTTGAGATGGTAGACTTTGACGTTATCTTGGGAATGGATTGGTTAGCTCGGCATTCTACAAACCTATTATGTGCAGAAAAGAAACTGACATTTAAAGACAAGGAAGGAGCAGAGTTTAGTTTTGTGGGAACCAAACTTCCCCGTAAACGAAAACTCATCCTCTCTGCATTAAAGGCCAGAAAATGCCTTGAGAAAGGAAGAGTTGGGTATCTAGTATCCATGGTTGATCTCACCAAAGAAGTACCACAAATGGAAGATATTGATGTTGTGCATGACTTTCTAGATGTATTTCCTAAGGAACTACTAGGACTACCACCCGACCGAGCGACAAAGTTCATTATAGATCTTATACCCAGAGCCAGACCAGTGTCTAAAGCACCCTATCGAATGGCTCCTACTGAACTGAAAGAACTAAAGGTCCAGTTACAGGAATTACTGGACAAGGGATATATCAGACCTAGCATATCACCATGGGGAGTACCAGTATTGTTTGTGAAGAAGAAGGACGGTAGTGTTCGACTGTGTATAGACTATCGAGAATTGAATAAGCTTACAATCAAGAATCGGTACCCGTTGCCTCGGATCGATGACTTATTCGATCAATTGCAAGGTGCCAAGGTGTTTTCCAAGATTGATCTTCGGTCAGGATATCATCAGCTGAAGATTAAGGAAGGTGATATTCCAAAGATAGCATTCAGAACAAGATATGGACATTATGAATTTTTAGTCATGTCTTTTGGATTGACTAACGCACCTGTAACTTTTATAGAACTCATGAATCGAGTATTCCATGATATGTTGGATACGTCAGTCATTGTGTTTGTTGATGATATATTGATCTACTCCAAGGACAAGGAAACTCATGTCATGAATCTAAGAGCCGCTCTGCAGTGACTAAGAAAAGAGAAGCTTTACGCCAAATTTATAAAGTGTGAGTTTTGGCTATATGAGGTCGCTTTCTTAGGCCATGTTGTATCCGCTGAAGGAATTAAAGTGGATCCTAGCAAGATTGAAGCCATTGTGAAATGGGAAGCACCTAAGAGTGCTGCAGAAATCAGAAGTTTCTTAGGTCTAGCTGGGTATTACCGATGATTCGTGGAAGATTACTCTAGAATCACCGTACCTCTCACCAGTTTGACTAAGAAAGGAGAAAAGTTTGTTTGGACGGACAAATGTGAAGAAAATTTTCAAACATTGAAAGCTAGATTGATATCTACTCCCATCTTGACTATTCCTATTCCAGGACAACCATTTACCTTATACACTGATGTGTCTGGGTTGGGTTTAGGATGTGTGCTTATGCAAGGAGAACAAGTAGTTGCGTATGCCTCAAGACAACTGAAAACAAATGAGAAGAACTATCTCACTCATGACTTGGAATTATAAGTGGTAGTACATGCTGTCAAGATATGGAGACATTATTTGTATGGAGAGAAATTTCAGATTAAATCAGATCATAAGAGTCTCACTTATCTTTTTAAATAGAAGGAGTTGAACATGAGACAAAGAAGATGACTGGAATTATTGAAGGATTATGATTGCGATATCCAGTATCATCCAGGGAAGGCTAATGTAGTTGCTGATGCGCTAAGCAGAAAAGCAATGATAAAATCCCAAGAAGAGGTTAACACGACTGCGGCAATGTGTGTTACAGGAAAAGTATTCAAACATGGTAATGAGCAGTTCGTGATAGATGCACCGGGTGGATCAACCAACCAAGGGTTTATTCATCAGTTTTTAAATATGTTTGCCACATTGAAGATTATACTTGATATATTAGATGAAGTGAAAGCCGCTATTAAATCAGACCCTTATCTGAGAATGGTGCAAGAAGACATCGAAAAAGGTAGGACTATTCCTGAGTTTACCTTAGACGTTGAAAAAGTATTAAAGTACAAAGGAAGGGTATGTGTTCCTGAAACTAAAAACTTGGATATTAGACATAGACTAATGAAGGAAGCTCACACCACCGGTTATTCAGTACATCCTGGAAGTACAAAGATGTATCATGATCTGAAGAAATTATATTGGTGGAGAGGAATGAAAGCAAATGTAGCTAAATTTGTGTCTCGATGCCTAAATTGTCAGAGGGTAGAGGCTGAAAGGCAAAGACCTACAGGATTGTTGCAGCCACTGCCAAAACCAGTTTGAAAATAGGACTGCATCACTATGGACTTCGTCACCGGGTTACTATTGACTCCCCGAGTAGTCGACGCGGTCTGGGTGATTGTAAATTGTCTGACTAAGATAGCTCGCTTCATAGCTATACGACCATAGTATACCCTAGAGAGATTAGCCAAGCTATATGTGGATAATATTATCAGATTACATGGTGTACCTGAAAGCATTGTGTCCGATAGAGTCCACACTTTACCTCAAAGTTTTGGAAAAGATTATAGAAGGCTATGGGTACAACGTTGAAGTTTAGTACTGCATTCCATCCTCAGACAGATGGACAGTCGAAGCGTACCATTCAGATTTTAGAAGACATGCTTCGAGCCTGTGTTATTGATTTCAAGGGATCATGGGATGAGAAACTATCATTGATTGAGTTCGCCTATAACAACAGCTATCAGGCTACCATACAAATGTCACCCTATGAAGCACTGTATGGTAGGAAGTGTCGAACTCCTTTGTTTTGGAATGAAGTTGGTGAACAGAGTATCGTTGGACCATAATTTGTTGAAGAGACTTGTCGAGTAGTCGATATTATCAAGGAAAGAGTTAGAACAGCTTAGAATCGTTAGAAACAGTATGTAGATACTCGACGTCGAGACCTTGAATTCGTTGTAGGTGATAAGGTATTCTTGAAAGTATCACCTTTGCGAGGCTTAAAACGATTCAGATAGAAGGGGAAGCTAAGTCCGAGATATGTCGGGCCATATGAGATTTTCGCTAAACATGGGAAAGTGGCGTATTAGTTAGCACTACCCCCATCTATGTCAAGTGTGCATGATGTATTTCATATCTCATTATTGAAGAAGTACGTCAGAAATCTAACACACGTTATAACAGCAGATCCAACGGGTCTAACTGATGATTTGACATTCGAAATAGCACCAACTGAAATCACCAGTCGAAAGGTTCAACGTCTACGCAACCATGACATTTATTATGTTAAGGTTACTTAGAGGAGTCAATATATAGAAGAGATCACATGGAAAGAAGAGAATGCTATGCGAAAGTATTATCCCCACCTTTTCGACTCGAAAGGTATGTGTAAATTTTGAGGATGAAATTTCTAATAAGAGGGGGGGGGGGAGTTGTAAGACCTGTATCGAACTAACAGGTCTTACCACCTTGTATCAGGTCTTCCTATCATGGTCGGGCCAAGTGGACCAAGTGCGTGAGGAAACCTTAAGCTCAGGTATGAAATTTAACCCAAAAATAGTCAATTATGAGCGTGTGGTCGCATACCTAAACAGGTGTGATCGACCACACCTCAAAATAATGCAACTACAGGAATTTAGGTCGTGTGGTCGCATGTTTCAGAGGGTGTGGTCGACGGGTTCTGCGACCCCACATCCGACCACACGGATTCCAAACAAAACCGAGTTTAGGAAACCTTCCTAATCCGAAGGGGGTTCTTTCCTAAACTCAGTAGGGCTTATTATGGAGGATTTTCCTCTATAATCCCTTAGCCTATTTCACCCTTTTAGAACTCAAACTGAAAGTGGGAGAAAGAGAAGAGAAGGAAGAGAAGGATAATTGAACAGGAAGACTAAGGAGGAAGAAAATTCAGAGAAAACTCTGAATCTTCAACAAGCTTAAGGTATGAAAACATTTCCCATGTTAAATTGAGAGCCTAGAATAGTTCATGAAAGAGATAGGAATTAGGTGAAACCCAAATCATCAATCCATAGATAAATTCCAAGAGAATCCATGGGAGGAAATTATGTGGACAATGAATTGTGTATAAAATAATAGTTCTGAGCCATAGAACAATCATAGGAAGGACCATGATGATAAGCCAAGGGATCCAAACATGAAGGAATGGAGTTGAAGATGAAAAAATCAATCATCACACGTGTGGTCGCATGTGTGGTCACATGATGTGTGACCACACGAGACACACATATCCGGCCACATGCCCTCGGGAAGTTTCCAGGGAGGGTGTGGTCGCAGGACATGCGACCACACCCTGCGACCACATGCCCTGTGGTCATAGAAACTGAGACCACAGGTGCTGCCACACCTGCGACCCCTCAGTTTTTGTTAGTCTAAATTCATGAGAATTAATTCTAATTTAAAATCTATAAATTTGTTAGGTTTTCAAGTGGTCTAGGAGTGAATTACAAAGCTTGAACGAGGATCTACTATCAACCAAAGGTGAGGGAACAAGACCTAAATTAATTGACTAATAATAAACTATTTTTATTTATTGAGTCCAATGCCATGAATGATTCTATGCTTGTATGCGTGTATTGTGCATTTTACATGTCATCCAATATTTCTGTTATTATTGTTCATGCATATTTAATTCAGTTTATTTATAACATGATGATGATGATGATGATGATGATAGGAATAGGCATGTGAATGTATGTATGTGGTTAGTGTGCTTGATGCGAGTGGAGCATCAGGGGGAGGACGTGACACTGTGGTTCATCTTGGTCACCAGAATCTAGCTCTCTCTCTATTCAAGTCTTATCTACTGACATCGTCGTATCACCATTACCTTAGCAGAACTATTATGTCGTAGGGCATCAGGGGAGGTGGTTTCGGACCATGTAGTCTCTGACTCTGTCGGGGGGCCTTAGCTCTATCTCTATAGACGTATTGAGGGATGCTGGGGTGAGGCCTTGGATACACTATTTGACATTAGGATTGGTTAGTTGCGAGCCCAGTTTGCAAGCCCTCGCCAATAGGGACTTACGTGTTGGTATGGATAGGGCATCAGGGAAAGTATCCCACATGCACCCATCATGGAATAGAGATAGAGCTAAAGTACCCGGATCAAACATCGCATGACACTTTCCCTGATGCCATACCCATACCAACACGCAAGTCCCTATTGGCGAGGGCTTACAAACTGGGCTCGCAACTAACCAATCTTAATGTCAAACAGTGTATCCAAGGCCTCACCCCAGCATCCCTCAATACGTCTATAGAGATAGAGCTAAGGCCCCTGACAAAGTCAGAGACTACACGGTCCGAGACCACCTCCCCTGATGCCCTACGACATAATAGTTCTGCTAAGGTTATGGTGATACGACGATGTCAGTGGATAAGACTTGAATAGAGAGAGAGCTAGATTCTGGTGACCAAGATGAACCACAGTGTCACGTCCTCCCCCCTGATGCTCCACTCGCATCAAGCACACTAACCACACACATACATTCACATGCCTATTCCTATCATCATCATCATCATCATGTTATAAATAAACTGAATTAAATATGCATGAACAATAATAACAGAAATATTGGATGACATGTAAAATGCACAATACACGCATACAAGCATAGAATCATTCATGGCATTGGACTCAATAAATAAAAATAGTTTATTATAGCCAATTAATTTAGGTCTTGTTCCCTCACCTTTGGTTGATAGTAGATCCTCGTTTAAACTTTGTAATTCACTATTAGACCACTTGGAAACCTAACAAATTTATAGATTTTAAATTAAAATTAATTCTCATGAATTTAGACTAACAGAAACTGAGGGGTCGCAGGTGTGGCAGCACCTGTGGTCTCAATTTCTGCGACCACAGGGCGTGTGATCGTAGGGTGTGGTCGCATGTCCTGCAACCACACCCTCCCTGGAAACTTTCCGAGGGCATGTGGTCGGATATGTGTGTCTCGTGTAGTCACACATCATGCGACCACACGTGCGACCACACGTGTGATGATCGACTTTTTCATCTTCAACTCCATTCCTTCATGTTTGGATCCCTTGGCTTATCATCATGGTCCTTCCTATGATTGTTCTATGGCTCAGAACTATTATTTTATACACAATTCATTGTCCACATAATTTCCTCCCATGGATTCTCTTGGAATTTATCTATGGATTGATGATTTGGGTTTCACCTAATTCTTATCTCTTTCATGAACTATTCTACATGGATTCTCTTGGAATTTATCTATGGATTGATGATTTGGGTTTCACCTAATTCCTATCTCTTTCATGAACTATTCTAGGCTATCAATTTAACATGGGGAATGTTTTCATACCTTAAGCTTGTTGAAGATTCAGAGTTTTCTCTAAATTTTCTTCCTCCTTAGTCTTCCTGTTCAATTATCCTTCTACCTTCTCTTCTCTTTCTCCCACTTTCAGTTTGAGTTCTAAAAGGCTGAAATAGGCTAAGGGACGTTTTATAGAGGAAAACCCTCCATAATAAGCCCTACTGAGTTCAGGAAAGAACCCCCTTCGGATTAGGAAGGTTTCCTAAACTCGGTTCTGTCTGGAATCCGTGTGGTCGGAGGTGGGGTCGCAGAACCCGTCGACCACACCCTCTGAAACATGCGACCACACGACCTAAATTCCTGTGGTTGCATTATTTTGAGGTGTGGTCGATCACACCTGTTTAGGTATGTGACCACACGCTCATAATTAACTATTTTTGGATTAAATTTCATACCTGAGCTTATGGTTTCCTCAAGTACTTGGTTCACTTGGCTCGACCATGATAGGAAGACCTGATACAAGGTACTAAGACTGGTTAGTTCGATACGGGTCTTACAACTCCTCCCCCCTCTTATTAGAAATTTCATCCTCAAAATTTGCACATACCTTTGGGGTTGAAAAGGTGAGGATATTACTTTCGCATAACATTCTCTTCTTTCCATGTGATCTCTTCTATATCTTGGCTCTTCCAAGTAACCTTAACATAATAAATGTCACGGTTGCATAGACGTTGAACCTTTCGAGTGGTGATTTTAGTTGGTGCTATTTCGAATGTTAAATCATCAGTTAGACCCGTTGGATCCGCTGTTATATCGTGTGTTAGATTTCTGACGTACTTCTTCACTAATGAGATATGAAATACATCATGCACACTTGACATAGATGGGGGTAGTGCTAAATGATACGCCACTTTCCCATGTTTAGCGAGAGTCTCATATGGCCCGACATATCTCGGACTTAGCTTCCCCTTCTGTCTGAATCGTTTTAAGCCTCGCAAAGGTGATACTTTCAATAATTCCTTATCACCTACAACGAATTCAAGGTCTCGACGTCGAGTATCTGCATACTGTTTCTGACGATTCTGAGCTGTTCTAACTCTTTCCTTGATAATGTCGGCTACACGACAAGTCTCTTCAACAAATTCTGGTCCAACGATACTCCGTTCACCAACTTCGTTCCAAAACAAAGGAGTTCGACACTTCCCACCATACAATGCTTCATAGGGTGACATCTGTATTGTAGCTTGATAGCTGTTGTTATAGGCGAACTCGATCAATGGTAGTTTCTCATCCCATGATCCTTTAAAATCAATAACACAGGCTCGAAGCATGTCTTCTAATATCTGAATGGTAAGCTCCGACTGTCCGTCTATCTGAGAATGAAATGCAGTACTAAACTTCAATGTTGTACCCATAGCCTTTTGCAATCCTTCCTAAAACTTTGAAGTAAAGCGTGGGTCTCTATCAGATACGATGCTTTCAGGTGCACCATGCAATCTAAAAATATTTTCTACATATAGCTTGGCTAACCTCTCCAGGGTATACTGTGGTTGTATAACTATAAAGCGAGCTATCTTAGTCAGACGATCTACAATCATCCAGACCGCGTCAACTACTCAAGGAGTCAATGGTAACCCGATGACGAAGTCCATAGTGATGCAGTCCCATTTCCATGCTGGTTCTGGCAGTGGCTGCAACAATCCTACAAGTCTTTGTCGTTTAGCCTTTATCCTCTGACAATTTAGGCATTGAGACACGAATTTAGCTACATCTGCTTTCATTCCTCTCCCCCAATATAATTTCTTCAAATCATGATGCATCTTTGTACTTCTAGGATGTACCGAATAAGCGGTGGTGTGAGCTTCCTTCATTAGTCTGTGTCAAATATCCAAGTTTTACATTTCAGGAACACATACTCTTCCTTTGTACTTCTGTACTTTTTCATCATCCAAGGTAAACTCAGGAATAGTCCTACCTTTTTCGATGTCTTCTTGTACCGTTCTCAGATAAGGGTCTGATTTAATAGCAGCCTTCACTTCATCAATTATATCAGGTACAATCTTCAATGTGGCAAACATATTTGAGAACCGATGAATAAACCCTTGGTTGGTTGATCCGCCCAGTGCATCTATCACGAACTGCTCATTACCATGATTGAATACTTTTTCTGTAACACACATTGCCGCAGCCGTGTTAACCTCTCCTTGAGATTTTATCATTGCTTTTCCGCTTAGCGCATCAGCAACTACATTAGCCTTTCCTGGATGATACTGGATATTGCAATCATAATCCTTCAACAATTCCAGCCATCTTCTTTGTCTCATGTTCAACTCCTTCTAATTAAATAGATATGTAAGACTCTTATGATCTGATTTAATCTGAAATTTCTCTCCGTACAAATAATGTCTCCATATCTTGACCGCATGTACTACTCCCCCTAATTCCAAGTCATGAGTGGGATAATTCTTCTCATGTGTCTTCAGTTGTCTTGAGGCATACGTAACTACTTGTTCTCCATACATAAGTACACATCCAGACGCATCAATGTACAAGGTAAATAGCTGTCCTGGAATAGGAATAGTCAAGATGGGAGCAGATATCAATCTAGCCTTCAATGTTTGGAAACTTTTCTCACATTTGTCAGCCCAAACAAACTTTTCTCCTTTCGTAGTCAAACTGGTGAGAGGTACAGTAATTCTGGAATAGTCTTCCACGAATCGTCAATAATACCTAGCTAGATCGATGAAACTTTTAATTTCTGCAACACTCTTAGGTGCTTCCCATTTCACAATGGCTTCAATCTTGCTAGGATCCACTTTAATTCCTTCAGTGGATACAACATGGCCTAAGAAAGCGACCTCATTTAGCCAAAACTCACACTTTGTAAATTTGGCATAAAGCTTTTCTTTTCTTAGTCGTTGTAGAGCGGCTCTTAGATTCATGACATGAGTTTCCTTGTCCTTGGAGTAGACCAATATATCATCAATAAATACAATGACCGATGTATCCAACATATCATGGAATACTCGATTCATGAGTTCTATAAAAGTTGTGGGTGCGTTAGTCAATCCAAAAGACATGACTAAAAATTCATAATATCCATATCTTGTTCTGAATGCTATCTTTGGAATATCACCGTCCTTAATATTCAACTGATGGTATCCTGACCGAAGATCGATCTTGGAGAATACCTTGGCACCTTGCAACTGATCGAACAAGTCATTGATCCGAGGTAATGGATATCGATTCTTAATTGTCAGCTTATTCAATTTCCGATAGTTTATACACAGTCGAACGTTACTGTCCTTTTTCTTTACAAACAATACTGGTGCTCCCCATGGTGATATGCTAGGTTTGATATAACCTTTGTTCAATAATTCCTGTAACAGTACGTTCAATTCCTTCAGTTCAGTAGGAGCCATTCGATAGGCTGCTTTAGATACTGGTGCGGCTCTGGGTATTAGATCTATAACAAACGCTGTCGCTGGGTCGGGTGGTAGTCTTGGTAGTTCCTCAGGAAATACATCTGGAAAGTCATGCACAACATCAATATCCTCCATTCGTGGTGCTTCCTTGGTGAGGTCGACCATGGATACTAGATACCCAACTCCTCCTTTCTTGAGGTATTTTGTAGCCTTTAATGCAGAGAGGATGAGTTTCTGTTTATAGGGAAGTTTGGTTCCTGCAAAACTAAACTCTGTTCCTTGCTTGTCTTTAAATGTCAGCTTCTTTTCTGCATACAATAGGTTTGCAGAATGCCGAGCTAACCTGTCCATTCCCAAGATAACGTCAAAGTCTGCCATCTCGAGTTGAATCAAGGTTGCATCCAAAATCTTCTCGTCGATAAGAACTGGGCATGGTCCATAACCTTTTTCTAATTCCACTTCTAGTCCCATAGGTTATCGTACAAGTAATTTATAGTCTAAAGATCTGAGGGGTAGATTCAGCTTCTTTCCAAATGACACAGATATAAAAGAATGAGTAGCTTCAGAATCAAAGAGTACTCTAGCGGGTATGCCATTAATATGTACAATACCTGTGATTTATTTTAATTTTGTCTACATGCTCACACAATGTAACATAAAATGAAAGGTTAGGCCATACCTGTGACCACATCGGGTGATGCGATAGCATCATCAGATGTAACTACGTAAATCTTTCCTTGCTGTAGCTGCTTTCTGGGCTTAGGACACTCCCTTGAATAATTTCCTATTTGATTGCAATTAAAGTATTTTACTCCTTCATTATTTTGCTTTTGTTGCAGTTGAGCTGCTGGAGTAGTCTTGGCTGCAACATTAAAGCCTTGAGTATGGAAGGGTTTGAATGTCCTTGTATTCCCTCCGTTGTATGAATTTTCGTTTGGCCTTTTTATACCCCTATTTTGAGCAAAATAGCTCTCTTTCTGGCTCGACTCTATTACTCGAGCAATTTGTACTGCTTCGTTGTAGACTTTCTTCTCCAGTCCCTGAGCATGCTAGCGAATGCTTCCCCTAAGTCCCATGACGAACCTTCGGGTCTTAGTATTTTTCTCTTGCATGCTAGCGGGTGCAAAGAAAAATAGCTCTTCATAACACTGTTGGTATGCATCCACAGTCATTTGCCCCTGATATAAACTCAGGAACTCTCTCTCCATAGCATCTCTGAAACTTCTGGGGAAGTACTTCTCAAAGAATGCCTCTTTATAGATGGCTCAGGTCAATTGGGCGTGCTTAGTTAACAGATAAGTCTGAGTGGACTTCCACCAGTGGTGTGCGTCGCCTTTCAGCATGAATGTTGCACACAATACTTTCTCCTCCTCATTAACCGTCATCATCATAAAATTCTTTTCCATTTCATCGATCCAATGGGATGGCCACAAAGGATCTGCTGGCTTGCCATTATACTCTTTAGGTTTCATCTTCAGGAAGTGCTCAATCAGTCGAGAGTGGTCCAACTGATACTAAGCATAGGCCCCATTCATAGGTGGTTGGTACTGGTAACTACCTTGAGCTACCTCAGGATTTTAAACTGGAGCTTGCATAACTGGTGTTTGAGGTGCGTGGGGTCCCGTGTTGCTTCCCCCTGGTACTGTGCTAGTTTGTCTGGCTGGCATAGGTGTTGTATGTGCAGCTGGAAAAGCCATTCCTATAGCAGCTTGCATATTGGCTTGCACCTGCTGTATTTGCTGCAGCTGTTGTGCCAGGTTCATTATCGCTGTAGCCAAATCTGTAGGGGGGCTGGCAAGTTTGTAGGATTTTCCTAGCCACTAGCTACTGGTGGTGCCATATTTAGGTTCTCTTGTACTTCAGGATTTACATGGCTGTCTTCCTCCACAGGTGGTGGTGGTGGAATTGGGTTACGGCCTCGTCTGGTCACTCTTCGCCCAGCCATTTCCTGTTCTGGTGGTGGTAGTGTCTGAAAAACAATCATAGAACATGTGAGGCAATCAATATAAGTTGTTCCTAAGTCAAAATCCAACTAATCAATATAAATTTCTAATTTTTCAAGTCATTTACTGAAAATATTGAATTTTCCGTCGTAGGGTCGATGGTAGGGTAGCACTGTATTCGACCCTAGGGTATGCGACCCTAAGAACACTGTCAGCTCATCGAGAGCCTAGGGTCGGTCGTAGGGTCGGTATATGTCCGACCATACAATGTCTGTCAGATCACTGAGAGCCTGGTGTCGATGGTAGGGTCGGTCGTAGGGTCGCACATTTTGTTGAATTTTGCGACCCTACGATCCAAAATTAGGTTTTTAAACCTGATTTTGGATTCATTTCCTATGCTTTCTCTTTTCCTTCCAACTCAACTCGCTTCCCCTAAGTTGCTACAGTATCGACCCCTAGTATTTAGTGATCATTTCTTCCGTTCGCGACTTCCGCTCATTCCCTTCAGGTATGCTCTCTACTGTTCCCCATTTTTAAGCTTTCAAAACTAGGTTTTCCTCCATTTATATCATTTTCTTCAAATTAAACTTTTTCTAACCGTAAAAATTTGATTTTTATTGGGAGATTTTGCTATTGGCTACCCAATGGATGAAAGCCCTCAAAAATATTTCAGTTTCATCGGTTGGTTATCGAGAAACTTGAAATTTTCCATTTTTGACCTAATTTTTGAGATTTTTCCAAATTGTTGAAATTTCTTCAAATTCGATCTTTCTAGATTAAATTTCCAACTGTTATGAGCTTTGCAGGATGGTTTGGAACCTATGTAAGTCCTCCTGCCCAGCTGTTTGGGTGAAAAGTGAGGCTTTTGACCAAATCATGCCGTTATAATGCCGAAATTTTGAGTTTTCACCATAGCTAATATCTTGTTTATTTTTTGTGTCTTTGCAGATAGTATGGATCGTACGAAGGTTCCTAGGGCTCATGATCCCGTTCGTTTCCGCTCCAACGAAGCAGAGGCTCGGTATGCTCGCTATGAGCGTAAGAAAGTAGAAGGGGGTCGCTGTGTAAACTTGGCTAGTCTAGCCTTGTTTAACGTAGAGGGTGCCTTTGGTGATATGGGCTGGCTTCCTGTGATCACCTATGAAGCTTGTACCTATCCTGCTTTGGTGAAGCAGTTCTATTGCAACCTCCAGGTAGTAGGGGATCGCAATGATACAGAGAGGGGTAGGGAGCTCAAGATTACCAGCTATGTAAAAGGGGTGGAAGTTTCATTTAACTGCCAGCAGTTGGCTGATCTCTTGGGCATATCAAATGACGGCCCCTTGGTGTACTGTGCTCCTAAGGAACCCCAGTTCCTATCCTTGGTGATGCGAGCTGAGATTGATAGTCAGCTCCTTAGAGGTGATCGCTGGGAGATGAAAGCGATCAACCTACGGCCAGAGCCTTGGGTGTACTGCAAGATCATCCAGCATAACCTGATCCCCCAGAGTGGCCACTATGATAGGATTTCTCAGCTGACCTATTATGTCCTGTACTGCATCTGCACTAGGCAGCCTGTCTGCCTTCCTTATATCATCATCAGGACTATGATCCGTGCTACGTTACCTGGTCAGCTAGGAAACCTGCCCTAAGGACATCTGATCACTACTCTGCTCACACGACTATACGTTGATTAATTGGATGAGAGGATTCATGAGGATACCTTCTCTTCTGACCTTGATTGTGAGGCCATCTGTAGGATGGGTATGCGAGATGCTCAGGTCAGTAATGATGAGAGGAAAGCTCTGGTGCAACCTCATACTCGGGTAGAGATAGCAGACGCTAAGGCGGCAGCAGCAGCAGGGGTCCATGGGGGTGATGCTGAGGATGATGATCGTATGTATATGGATGTAGGCGCCATACTCCCTCCATCACCACTACATTCTACTGGAGCTGGCCCATCTCGGGCTCCTTCACACACTGCTGGTCCTTCACACCCGCCATCTGATGATATAATGGGGCTATTGGGTGGGATTAGAGAGGCTCAGTGCGTGACTGATTTGAGAGTAGGAGAGCTTCTAGATGCCCAGCACGCGACGGATGTGTTTCCGGTTGTGTCTGGTTATTCTCCCCCACAGGTGGTGGTGGTGGAATAGAGTTACGGCTCTGTCTGGTTACTCTGGTCCTGCCATTAATTAATCTGATAGTGGGATTGCCTGAAAATCCTTGAACACAAGAGACAATCATTAAATACTTCATTCTCATATTTTAAAACCATTAACAATTGCAATTTTCAAAATTTTCAGATCATTCTGTCAAAAAATGTTGTGTTTTCACTGCAGGGTCGATGGTGGGGGTTGATGGGTGTCCGACCCTCAGTATGCGTCCCTGGGAAATCACCCATTCTTCCCGAGAGCCGGGGGTCGATGGGGGGGTCGGAGGATGTCCGACCCAGGGTCCGACCCCTGGTTCTCTGTCGGATTCCCAAGAGCCGAGGGTCGATGCGGGGGTCGATGGGTGGGTCGATTGTTTTAATCGAATTTTCCGACCCCGGACTAAAAATCAGATTTTTAAGTTCCGATTCAAAGTCCATTTCCCATTCTTTCTTCTCCGTTTCGACTCGACTCGTCCCTCTGAGTTGCTACAGTGGCAACTCCGCTCCATTGGTGATTTGCACTCCTTGTTTCGTCGTCTACACCTCCGCTACCGGCATGTCTTCTACCTTTTCATGTTTTTAGGTTTCTTTACCTAGGTTTTTGCTCGTATATCTCGTATTATTCAAATTAAACTTTTTCCAACCGTAAAAATTTGATTTTTATTGGGGCTTTTGTTGTTGGTGACTCGAGGAATGAAAGCCCTCAAAAATATTTGAGTTTCATCGGTTGGTTATCAAGAAACTCAAAATTTACTTTTTTTGCCCTAATTTTGTCGAGATTTTGAATTCCTTGAAATTTCTTCCAATTCAATCTTATTAGCTAAAATTTCTGACTGTATGAGTCTCACAGGATAGTTTAGGATCTATGTAAGTCCTCCTGCCCACGTGTATGGGTGAAAAGTGAGGCTTTTGACCCATTTACGTCGTTATTATGTCGAAATTTTGGACTTTTCCTCTCTACTAAGCCATTATTTGCTTTTCTTTCTTATTTGCAGATACTATGGCTCGTACCAAGGTACCCAGGGTTTGCGACCGTCTTCGCTTCCATTCCAATGAAGCCGAGACGCAGTATGCCCACTACGCTCGCAAGAAAGTAGAGGGAGGCCACAAAGTGGACTTGGCTAGCTTGGCCTTGTTCAATGTGGAGGGGACCTTTGGCGATATGGGATGGCTCCCTGTCATCACCTATGACGCCTGTACCCGTCCTGACTTGGTATGCTAGTTTTTTTGTAATCTCCAAGTGGTGGGGGATTACAACGATGTTGAGAGAGGTGGTGAGCTTCGGATCACCAGCTACGTCAAGGGGGTTGATGTTTCATTCGATTATCGACAGCTGGCCGACTTGTTGGGCATTTCCAATGATGGCCCCTTGGTGTTTTGTGCTCTTGGAGAGCCCTAGTTCTTTTCTGTACAGATGAGGGTTGAGATAGATCGTCAGCTCATCAGACCTGATCGTTGGGAGATGAAAGCGAGTTATCTACGTTCAGATCCATGGGTATACTGCAAGATCATTCAGCATAACCTGATACCGTAGAGTGGTCATTACGAGAGGGTCTCCCAGTTGACCCAGTGTCTGTTGTACTGCATATGCACTAGGCAGCCCGTCTGCCTTCCCTATATCATCATGCGGACGATGATCAGTGCTACGTTGTCCAGTCACACTGGCAACCTTCCTTATGGACGCATGATCACTACCTTGCTTACCCGCCTGGGGGTTGATTTGTTGGATGAGAAGATTCAGGAGAAATCCTTCTCATCGCCTCTGGATTGGGAGGTTATTTGCAAGATGGGTATGCGGGATGCCCAGGTCAGTGATGAGGAGAGGAACGCGATGGTGCACCCTCGCACTCAAGTGGAGATGGCTGACGCTGAGGCAGCAGCAGCAGCCGCTGGAGCAGGGATTCATGGGGATGATGACGATCGGCTATGCATGGATGTAGATGTCATACCTCCTCCATCACCTACTCATACTACAGGAGCTAGTCCATCTTCTTCAGCTGGTCCTTCGCATGCAGCTGGTCCATCGTATGCTCCTTCTGGTGACATGATGGGGATCTTGTACGAGAATCGAGAGGCTCAGGATATGTCTGAATTGAGGATGGAAGAGCTTCTAGAGGCTCAACGCTTATCCGATTAGTGGGTGGGAGAGCTTCTGGTTGCTCAGCGCTTGTCGAACCAGGGGTGGGAGAGCTTCTAGCTGCTCAGCACATGTCGGGTCAGTGGGTGGGAGAGCTTAGGGATGCTCAGCGTGTGACTGACCAGTGGGTGGCTGATCTCACAGCTAGTCTCCAGACGACCCAGACTCAGATAGCTTGGTTGACTAGAGTCTATGCTGAGGACTATGATAGAGACCGTGAGGCATCGCCTCCCCCATCAACTCCAGCTTCTTGATGTATTTCTTTTATCTTTTTTTTTGTACTTCAGAGTAACTGTCAGGACTATGGACTGTACTCTGCTTTAATTATATATATATAAATTGTTCTTCCTTTGGTTTTATAAAAAAAATAGTTTCTCATTTAATAGATGCATTATTCTCTTTCCGTTTTGTCTCAAACAACACAGATGCTTATAGTGTGTTATTATTACATCTTTTAAATTTTTATCCTATCTCAGTTCACGACCTTTTGTGTAAGTATACGGGTTTCACAAACAAGGCCTAAGATGCTCTGATACAAAGTTATCACACTCCAATTCTGTACCATTCAAAACGGTGTGATGAACCGCTAATAAACCAACAGTTTAACCAGGATCTCTAATAGGCCGTGTCTATTAAAAATAAAAACCATGCACATCCACAACCATAATCAAAATAAATACACAATAACGAAAGATTTCTAGTAAATGAACTGAGAAACTTAACTGTGATAACCATAATAAAAATATCAAGTTATTGTTGTATCAACTGAGACATAAATAATAAAATATCAATTACATTCCTTTAATAATTCAAATGAAAACCTAATCGAATACGCATGAGTTGCACTCACCTGAAGAGTCATGCGTATCCATTAAGTCTTCGGCTTCCATTGCAGCAATACGCGCATACACCGGAGCACTCATGTAATCTTCGACCGTAGTACCTGCATCGTCAACTAAAAATATTCGACGTCGAGAGGGTGAGCACACATCATGGCTCAGTGAGCAAACAAAACAATGCAACAAACATATGCATGCATTCAATTCATATCTTTGGTCTGGTAAATAAGTTTGCAATGTGCTATAGAAAGGATTGATGGCCAAAGGTTACGTTTATTGACGCCTCACCTCTATACACGAGTGTGTGTGAAGACGCCCAAAGGTAACGTTTATTGTCGTCCCACATGCACCCACCATGGACAATGTACACGCAAAGATTACGTTTATTGCTGTACCAGTTGCCCATACAACCTTGTAAGCCCCTGCTGGCGAGGGCTCGAAAACTGGGCTCGCAACTAACCAATCCTAATGCCAATCAGTGTATCCAAGGCCTCACCCCAGCATCCCTCAATACGTCCATAGAGATAGGGCTAAGGCCCCCCGGTAGAGTCAGAGACTACACGGTCCGAAACCACCTCCCCTCATACACTACGACGTAATAGTTCTGCTAAGGTAATGGCAATACGACGATGTTAGTGGACAAGACTTGAGTTAGAAATAGAGCTAGAGTGCTGAGGCCCGTCCTATGACACCCCCCTGATACTCCCTCGCATCAAGCACACCAACCACACACATACATTCACATGCCTATTCCTATCATCATCATCATCATCATGTTATAAACAATAATTTAAATATGCATGAATAGTAATAATAGAAATATTGGATGACATGATGAATGCACATAACAAGCATACACACATAGAATCAATCATGGCATTGGACTCAAGAATAAAACAGTTTATTATTAACCAATTAGTTTAGGTCTTGTTCCCTCACCTTTGCTTGATCGTAGATCCTCTTTCAAGCTTTAAGAATTAACTAAATATCAATATTATATCACTAGAAAACCTAATCAAGTCGATAGAATTTAATTAGAATAAATTTTAATTTTAAAAAGCATGCTGTTAACTGGGGGTCGATGCCAGGGTCGGACCTTCCATCAACCCTGGGTGCGACCACCCACAGTATGGACTTTTCGAACACTGGGGGTCGATTGGCCATCGACCCCCGTTCGACCCCCCGTGGGTTTAGTTGAATTTTCATCCTACAGTCCATTCCTTCGTGTTTGGGTCCTATGGCTTGCTTCTGCAATCCATTACATACATGTTCTATAGCTTAGAACCTTAGTTTCTTCACCTACATGGTTTTAATGATCTCCCCCATGGTTTTCCATGAAAACCTAACCATGGATGGATGATTTAGGTTTCTCCTAGATTACATCATCTTCACTATCTATTCTAAGGTCTTTAGAATTACATGGAGATAGTATCCATACCTGAGAATTAGGCTTGTTCCTCTGAAGCCTTCTTTTTTATTTTTCTTCTCCACTTTCCTTCTCTTCTCTTTCTCTTCTCCTTCTCTTCTCTTTCTCTCAATCCAATTAGGGTTCTAAAAGGAGTGAAAGAGGCTTAGGGACGTCCTATTTATAGAGTATAAACTCCCAAAATAAGTCCCATTGAGATTAGGAAAGAATCCCATTGAAATTTGAAAAGCTCCCAATTCACGATTTCTGTCGGCAGACTGGGGGTCGATGAGGGGGTCGGAGATCCCGTCGACCCCTGGTTCCAAAATGTCTGACCCCCGGTTAAAAACTCAGGGTCTGACTTTTATACTGGGGGGGTCTGACCCTGCCTTACTAGGTATGCGACCCTACCCCTTATTTTAGTGTTTTTGGGTCAGTTTAATACCTGGGATCACGATCTCCCTCACGTACTTGATCCATTTGGCTCGACCATGATAGGTAGACCTAGTTCAAGGTGGTAAGACCGAGTTAGTTCGATACGGATCTTACAACTCTCCCCTACTTATAAACATTTCGTCCTCGAAATTATACATACCTTTCGAGTCAAATAAATGAGGATATTGCTTTCGCATAGCATTCTCTTCTTCCCATGTAATTTCTTCCATATCTCTACTTCTCCAGGTGACCTTAACATAATAGATATCACGGTTGCGTAGTCGTTGAACCTTTCGGCTGGTGATTTCAATTGGTGTTACTTGAAATATCAAATCATCAGTCAAATCAGGTAGATCTACTGTTAGAACGTGCGTTGGATCCTTGACATACTTCTTCAATAAGGAAATATGAAATACGTCATGCACACTTGACATAGATGGTGGTAGTGCTAACTGGTATGCCACTTTTCCATGCTTAGTTGGAATCTCATATGGCCTGACATATCTTTGGCTTAATTTCCCTTTCTGTCCGAACTATTTCAATCCTCGCATAGACGATACTTTTAAGAATACTTTATCATCCACGACGAATTCAAGGTCTCGGCGTCGAGTATCTGCATGTTGCTTCTGACGATTTTGAGCTATTCTCACTCTTTCTTTGATAATGTCAACCACTCGACAAGTCTCTTCAACAAATTCTGGTCCAACAATACTACGTTCTCCAACTTCATTCCAAAACAAAGGAGTTCGACACTTTCTGCCATACAGTGCTTCATATGGTGACATCTGTATAGTAGCCTGATAACTATTATTATACGCGAACTCAATCAGTGGTAACTTTTCATCCCATGATTCTTTAAAATCAATTACACATGCTTAAAGCATATCTTCTAGAATCTGAATTGTACGCTCTGACTGTCCGTCTGTCTGTGGATGAAATGCGGTACAAAACTTCAATGTTGTACCCATAGCCTTTTGCAATCCTTCCCAAAACTTTGAAGTAAATCGTGGATCTCTATCGGACACAATGCTTTCAGGTACACCGTGTAATCGCATAATGTTATCCACATACAGCTTTGCTAACCTCTCCAGTGTATACTGAGGTCGTATAGGTATAAAGAGAGCTGTTTTAGTCAGGCGGTCTACAATCACCCAAACCGCGTCAACTACTCGAGGAGTCAATGGTAATCCTGTGACGAAGTCCATAGTGATGCAGTCCCATTTCCATGCTGGTTCCAGTAATGACTGTAACAGTCCTGCCGGTCCTTGTCGTTTCGCCTTTACTTTTTGACAATTTAGGCATTGAGACACGATCTTAGCTACATTTGCTTTCATTCCCCTCCACCAATATAATTTCTTTAGGTCATGATACATTTTTGTACTTCCATGATGTATCGAATAGATAGTGGTATGGGCTTCTTTCATCAATCGGTGTCTAATGTCCAAGCTTTCTGTTTCAGGTACACATATTCTTCCTTTGTACTTCAGTACCTTTTCTTCGTCCAAGGTGAACTCAGGGTTAGTCCTACCTTTTTCGATGTCCTCTTGTATTGTTCTTAGGTAAGGGTCTGATTTGATAGCTGTCTTTACTTCAACAATTATATCCGGTATAATCTTTAATACGACGGACATATTTAAAAATCGATGAATAAACCCTTGGTTGGATGATCCACCTGATGCATCTATCACAAACTGCTCATTACCGTGCTTGAATACCTTTCTGGTAGTACACATTGCGACAGTTGTGTTAACCTCCCCCTGAGATTTTATCATTGCCTTTCTACTCAACACATCGACTACTACATTAGCTTTCCCCGGATGATACTAGATATCACAGTCATAGTCTTTCAATAGTTCCAGCCATCTTCTTTGTCTAACTGATCTCACAGCTAGTCTCCAGATGACCCAGACTCAGATAGCTTAGTTGACTAGAGTCTACGTTGAGGACTATGATAGAGACCGTGAGGCACCGCCTCCCCCATCACCTCTAGCTTCATGATGTATTTCTTTTATCTTTCTTTTTGTACTTCAGAGTAACTGTCTGGACTGTGGACTATACTCTGCTTTAATCATATATATATATAAATGTTTGTTTTTCCTTTGGTTGTATAAAAAAAATTATTTCTCATTTAATAGATGCATTATTCTCTTTCAGTTTTGTCTCAAACAACACAGATGCTTATAGTGTGTTATTATTACATCTTTTAAATTTTTATCCTATCTCAGTTCACGACCTTTTGTGGAAGTATATGGGTTTCACAGACAAGGCCTATGATGCTCTGATACCAAGTTGTCACACCCCAATTTTACACCATTCAGAACGGTGTGATGAACCGCTAATAAACCAACGGTTCAACTAGGATCTCTAATAGGCTGTGTCCATTAAAAATAAAAACCATGCACATCCATAACCATAATCAGGATAAATACACAATAGCAGAAGTCTTATAGTAAATGAACTGAGAAATCTAACTGTGATAACCATAATAAAAATATCAACTTATTGTTATATCAACTGAGACATAAATAATAAAATATCAATTACATTCCTTTAATAATTCAAATGAAAACCTAATCGAATATGCATGAGTTGCACTCACATGAAGAGTCATGCGTATCCACTAAGTCTTCGGCTTCCATTGCAGCAACACGTGCATACACCGGAGCACTCATGTAATCTTCGACCGTAGTACCTGCTTCGTCAACTAAAAATATTCGACGTCGAGAGGGTGAGCACACATCATGGCTCAGTGAGCAAACAAAACATTGCAATAAACATATACATGCATTCAATTCATATCTTTGGTTTGGTAAATAAGTTTGCAATGTGCTATAGAAAGGATTGGTGGCCAAAGGTTACGTTTATTGACGCCTCACTTCTATACACGAGTGTGTGAAGACGCCCAAAGATAACGGTTATTGTCGTCCCACATGCACCCACCATGGACAATGTACACGCAAAGGTTACGTTTATTGTTGTACCAGTTGCCCATACCAACACGTAAGCCCCTACTGGCGAGGGCTCACAAACTGGGCTTGCAACTAACCAATCCTAATGCCAATCAATGTATCCAAGGCCTCACCCCAGTATCCCTCAATACGTCCATAGAGATAAGGCTAACGCCCCTCGGCAGAGTCAGAGACTACACGGTCCGAGACCACACGGTCCGAGACCACCTCCCTTCATACACTACGACGTAATAGTTCTGCTAAGGTAATGGCGATACGACGATGTCAGTGGACAAAACTTGAGTTAGAGATAGAGCTAAAGTGCTGAGGCCTGGCCTATAACACCCCCCCTGATACTCGCTCGCATCAAGCATACCAACCACACACATACATTTACATGCCTATTCCTATCATCATCATCATCATCATGTTATAAATAATAATTTAAATATGCATGAACAGTAATAATAAAAATATTGGATGACATGTTGAATGCACATAACAAGCATACACGCATAGAATCAATCATGGCATTGGACTCAAGAATAAAATAGTTTATTATTAACCAGTTAGTTTAGGTCTTGTTCCCTCACCTTTGCTTGATCGTAGATCCTCTTTCAAGCTTTAAGAATCAACTAAATATCAATATTATATCACTAGAAAACCTAATCAAGTCGATAAAATTTAATTAGAATAAATTTTGATTTTAAAAAGCATGTTGTTAACTGGGGGTCGATGCTAGGGTCGGACCTTCCATCGACCCTGGGTAGGACCACCCACAGTCTGGACTTCTCGAACACTGGGGGTCGATTGTTAGGGTCTGGTAGGGTCGATTGGCCATCGATCCCCCGTGGGTTTAGTTGAATTTTCATCCTACAGTCTATTCCTTCGTGTTTGGGTCCTATGGCTTGCTTCTACAATCCATTATATACATGTTCTATGGCTTAGAACCATAGTTTATTCAGCTACATGGTTTTTGTGATCTCCCCCATGGTTTTCCATGAAAACCTAACCATGGATGGATGATTTAGGTTTCTCCTAGATCACATCCTCTTCACTATCTATTCTAAGGTCTTTAGAATTATATGGAGATAGTATCCATACTTGAGAATTAGGCTTGTTTCTCTGAAGCCTTCTCTTTGATTTTTCTTCTCCACTTTTCTTTTCTTCTCTTTCTCTTCTCCTTCTCTTCTCTTTCTCTCAATCCAATTAGGGTTCTATAAGGAGTGAAAGAGGCTTAGGGACGTCCTATTTATAGAGTAGAAACTCCCAAAATAGGTTCCATTGAGATTAGGAAAGAATCCCATAGAAATTTAGAAAGTTCCCAATTCACGGTTTCCGTCGACAGACTGGGGGTCGATGAGGGGGGCGGAGATCCCGTCGACCCCTGGTTCCAAAATGTCCAACCCTCGGTTAAAAACTCAGGGTCTGACTTTTATACTGGGGGGGTCTGACCCTGCCTTGCTGGGTATGCGACCCTACCCCTTATTTTAGTATTTTTGGGTCAGTTTAATACCTGGGATCGCGATCTCCCTCACGTACTTGATCCATTCGGCTCGACCATGATGGGTAGACCTAGTTCAAGGTGGTAAGACCGGGTTAGTTCGACACGGGTCTTACAAAGAGACTAAGGGACATCCTATTTATAGAGAAAAATCCTCCATAATAAGCCCCAATGAGTTTAGGAAAGACCCCCTTTAAATTAGGAAGGTTTCCTAATTTCTGGATTCTGACTGTTCTCGTAGGGTCGGATGTAGGGTCGCAGAATCAGTCAACCCTACGTCTTTTAAGACATGCGACCCCACGACCAAAAAGTCAGGGGTTGGACTCTTTTGTGGTGTGGTCGATCATACCTATTTAGGCATGCGACCCTACCCTCATATTGGACTGTTTTTGAGTTAGACTTCATACGTGGTCTTGTGTTTTCTTTATGCACTTAGCCCACTTGGCTCGAAAATGATAGGTAGACCTGGTACAAGGTGGTAAGACCGGTTACTTCGATATGGGTCTTACAGATAAGACCGATTAGTATGATACGGGTCTTACACAACTGCTCATAAGAATCATGATTTGTCTCAACTTGTATGGGAATATCAGTTTCACTTGTATCATGCTGATCATTATGAACCTCGTCTCCAACTTGTTCAGGCATAGATTTTGGAGGGACTGGATCAAAGTCAATCAAATCATCACTATGTTGAGACACTATCTTTTCTACCTTATCAATATCTTGTATAGTCTGATCTTCCATAAATATAATATCTTGGTTTCTGATAATTTTCTTTGCAACCAGATTATAAAACCTATAACCAAACTCATCTTGACCATAACCCACAAATACACACTGTCATGTCTTGACATCAAGTTTAGACCTTTCATCTTTGAGAATATGCACAAATGTCTTGCATCCAAAGACATACAAATGATCATAAGAAATATCCTTACCTATCCAAACTCTATTTGGCACATCATATTGTAGCGGAACACATGATGACAGGTTTAATAAATATACAACTATACTCAAAGCCTCATTCCAAAAGGATCTTAGCGGCCCTGCCTTTGAAAGTAAGCATCTAACCTTATCTACTAGTGTCCTATTCATTTTTCTGCTAAACCCTTCAACTGAGGAGTTTTTGGAGGTGTCTTTTGATGTCGACTACCCTATTCTTTGCAATATTTGTCAAACGGTCCTGAATACTCTCCCCTATTATCTGTGCGAAAGCATTTCAACTTTTTACCAGTCTGTCTCTCAACTAAAGCTTGAAATTACTAGAATACATTTAGCACTTTATCATTTGTCTTCAAGGTATAAACCCATAATTTTCTTGAGTGGTTATCAATAAATGTTACAAAATAGAGAGAACCATCAAGTGTTTTCATCTTCATAAGACTGCACACATCAGAATGCACCAAATCAAGTATATTTGATTTTCTTGAAGAAGAGGGACTATTGAAGGAGACTCTATTCTGCTTTCCTAACCAAATCATGAGCACCCTTTTTCAAATGTGCATTCTTCATTTCAGATAAGAGTTTATTCTTAGACAACAACATCATTTCCTTCTCACCCATGTGATCAAATCTCCTATGTCATAACTCAGTTGTACCTTCATTATCAACTGCATTTACAATATCCTTGGAAAGTTTTGCTTGCAACAAGTACAATGTTGAATATTTTTTTGCCTCTTGCTACAACCATAACACCCTTGGTGAGCTTCTATTGACCTTCATAGAAGGTATTATGAAAACCCTCATAATCAAGTCTACCTGTAGAAATTAAATTCAAGCGGATATTTGGAATATGTTTCACATCCTTAAGAATTAATCTTGTACCAATATAGGTTTCCAAACAAACATCTCTAATGTCAACAACTTTGGCCAAACCATCATTGCCCATCCTTACAACACCAAAGTCACCCGACGTGTAAGACGTAAAGTAGTCCCTTTGAGTTGTAGCATGAATGGAAGCACCGCTGCCAATTACCTAACTTGTCTCATGGATTGACTACATCCCTATCATAGACAGTAAGAAATTTCTCAGAACTGGTGGCAACTCGCTCTTATAACTTTCATCATCTTTCTTCTTTTCTTTACCTTTTTTCTTTTTATTGTCTCTCTTCAACTTCTAGAAATACTTCTTGGTGTGGTCTTTTTTACCACAGTAATAACATTCAATATTTGCAAACCTATTGGATTTGCCTCTACTCTTGTCTCTATTCCTTGACCACAACTCTTACTCCTCTCTTATTTTCAGTTATCAAAGCATCTGATTGTGAAGAAAAACCTTATGACTTTCTTCTCATCTCTTCATTTAAAACACTACTCTTAGCCAAATCCATTAACATTATACCATCTGGAGCTGAGTTTGATAATGACGTTCTAAACACCATGAGTCCGACAAAGTACTAAGAAGCCATAAGCCCTGTATCTCTTCATCAAACTTGATACCCATCGAGGATAATTGATTGATGATTCCCTGAAATGAGTTTTAAGTGAGTTGTCATTGGAGTTCCATCTTGATACCTTAATGCCATCATTTGTTTAATCAAAAATAATTTTTTATTCCCTATCTTCCTAACATACAATTGCTCAAGCTTGATCCAAAGAGTGCGTGCGTGTGTCTCTCCACTAATCTGGTTCAATACATTATCATCCATCCATTGTCTAATATACCAACACACTTGTTGATGAAATATGTTCCATTCATCATCAATCTTATTTTCAGATTTTTCACTAGCAAACACGGGTAGATAATAATCTTTCACATAAAGGAGATCCTCTATTTTTTTCTTTTCAAATATGATAATTTGAACCACTCAAAGTAACCATTCTACTTGTATTAGTTTTCATAGTCCAACTTAAGATAAAAACTTCAAATAACAACCAAGCTCTGATACTATTTGATAAGAAATGGAGTGTGACAAACTCTTTCCACTCTTGAGTGAACCTAATAGGAAACAATCAAATAGAGAATAATATACCAAGCACAATAAAATCCACACGCATAACACAATGAATTTTTAGGTAGAAAACCTCCTCAATGCGAGGAGTAAAAACCATGGGGCCGTAGTCCACTTAAATCTCTTCACTATCACCAATCTGGGAATATAAGAGTCTTCTCTAGTTAAAACTAGAGGCATACAATAACATCATTCATTAAGAATATTATATTCTTAGCATATATTACAAAAAAAAAAATCTACAACAATATGTCCTAGGAATACACCATCAATAACCCAAATACCAAGTTGAAGATTGAAAGAGATCTCACTGAAAAAGTAACAATGTTGATTATCGCTAGAAGACTCCAATCATCAATCGCACCGTTCATAATTGAAGAACTCTTAGTTGCGAACCTTTTGTTTAAATTTCAGCTCAATCGGACCACGGATGACCATCCGATCCTTACCTTAATTGAAATCTCGCAGCTTGATTCTCTTTTTTGTTTTGGGCAAACAACAACTCAAAAACCTCTCTTTCTTCTTCTTGTGTTATCCCAAGAGGGTTAAAGAAATAAAACCCTAACTCAACAAAATATGAGAAAGTTACTTAAGTGCCCTTACTCCATATGGGCTTATAAATGTTGGGTCATTCTCTACATAAGAAGAAAACCCTACCAACAAATGGCATGAAAATGAATGCATGATACTCTTATTGTATTTTATCGGTAGGTAATTGTACATTATTATATCGGCACACCAGATGACTTACCAAGTGAAAGAAGTGAAAATTGAGAGTTTCCAAAATTTGTAAGTATCATATCAATGAATTTTAGTTGAGTCATATTGATATCAATAACGATAGATACAAATACTTAAACATTCGTTACACTTGAATTCCTTTGTAATAGAAGCTCATTCTTTAATCAACTAAAAAGATATGGGTAATTTACACGAAAGGTACCCGATGTTTTGAGAAATCATACCAGAGGTACCTTATGTTTCAAAAATCATAACAGAGGTACCTCTTTCCATATTTTCAACATTAACCCTATCTAACGTTGACTTCCTTCAAGTTAATCATTAGATCTACCTCAAACTTTCAGGGACTAATGATTTCTTCTGAAGTACCCTTGTTTGGTGCCTATTGTTGGCATATCCTTCGAAAAAGTAGCAATTGTTGAGTTTTCACTGGAGGTATGTACCATAGTCAAGATTTGTGACTTGGTGATGAGCAACCGCTAGTAAAGAAGGGCCACGGGAGAGGACAAGGACAACAGAAGGGGTGTGCAATTGAGACAACGATGAAACATGAGAATTTGAGTGGTGAGTCGTTGCGGTAACGGGATGGTGAGAACATGAACCAAAGAGGACCAAAAAGTTATACTAAACATGAGTAAATTTGAAAGTACAAAAATAGAAGGTACCCCAAGTATAATATTTTTAAAATGTCAGGTACTTCTAGTATAATTTCTCAAAATATCAGATATCTTTGGTGTAATTTACTCAAAATATATATAAGAAAAATAGCAGATTAGTATATTTAAACACTTCTATTAGAAGGATCAAATTATAAGAGTGCTTAAAGTAAGAATCAAAAGTTGGAGGCCTAGGCCTAGGCTTGGACAAAAATCAACTCTAAAAATCCTGAACAGACACCTATGTGCAAAGTTGTAGCTCCTAAAAGTTAGGATTTAAAATTGTACCCTTATGCCTAAGAATGATCCTAGGGATTTTAAAGGACCAGAAAAAAAAATGTAGATCTAAGAGATTGAAAAGAACATAAAAAGAGGACCCTCACAAGAATAACAGCAACGAAGAGTTCACTATAATCCCAGAGGCTTTCAATTGGTTACCTTCTCTAATTTGGGATTTTGGAAGCATACTCGAACTATGATATTGTCGTCAAGATTCAAGTCTGACCATTCTTGGAAGGTGGGAAAAAAGAATGTTTTAATTTTTTTTAACAAAGTATACCTAATGCTTGTCATGTGTTTGTAAAAGTTATAATCCCAAAAGAAAAGGTCAATGTTCCTTTCTCTCCAAGGTAATTCCTCCTACAAGCTTATCTGACCTTTTGTTACTTTGGAAGTTGAGCCAAAAGATTCCTAGTTGGTAAGATTGGTAATTAAGGTGACTTTTGTGTCACAATTTTTCATTTATGTATGGAGAGAAATTTTTGCATTTTTTCCACTAACAAGATGCGTTCAAGAGCTATGTGGTTGCTGACATTAAAGCTGATGTGATGGTTTGGTTCTGGATAAATGGAGGCCAGGTGAATGCTTTATTGTTGGGTTGAAGATTTTAAATTCAGGTATATATGATCATGGCTAAAATCGGATTAATTTTTTTAATGAAAAATTGACATGTGATCGATACAATATATAATAATATTAAAATAAAAATAAATGAAAAAATGAATTAAGGATTGTTCTAATTCAGTATTATCAATTCAATACCTATTCCTTGAAACATGGTTGGACTAATTTGGTTTTTATGTGAAGTTTCAATTAGGGTCAGTCCTATTGAAGACGAAGGCGGGTTGTTCCCCTCTATGTAGATTCTTCTGTTCTTTCTCTTCTTCTCTTTTATTAATTGAAGTTATTGACTCATAAAATTAATAAATTCCTCTCCTCTCCTCTCACAGAGAGACAGACAGACAGAGAGAGAGAGAAGGAAGGGGGGGGGGATAAAATCGGCATTTCATGAAATCCACGTAGTACTTGAAATCCAAAGGCACTTGAAAGTTGAAACCCATTAGCATTTCTTTTACCTCTTCCTCCTGTATATAAACCTGTCTAAAGTCTTTAACTTGGAAACCAAAAGAACCCAATTGAGTTTTAAACATGGCAGCCACTCAATCTTCACTTGGTAACACCTATTGCTGCAGTTATCTTCAATCCCTCTCTCAAACACCACACAGACTCAGAAAAAGAATGTTAGCTACATGGACTCCAGACCAAGAGATCAACCAAATTAGGCTAAGATCAGGTGCAGACATGAAACGAAAACTGAAGTGGTATGACTTGATAGCTCTTGGTGTAGGAGGAATGCTTGGTGTTGGAGTTTTTGTGACAACTGGTCATGTAGCACACAAGATCTCTGGTCCTGCTGTATTTATTTCTTATATCATTGCTGGATTATCAGCTCTCCTTTCTTCTTTGTGTTACACCGAATTCTCCATCGAAATTCCGGTTGCTGGTGGAGCCTTTAGTTATCTAAGAGTAACTTTTGGTATGATTATAAATCCTACTACTCCTTTATTTTTGCTTTTTTGAACTTGATTCAACATGGTTGTCAGGTCTTTATTTTCTTAAATAGGAGAGTTTGTGGGGTACTTTGCTGGAGCTAACATACTAATGGAGTATGTACTGTCGAATGCGGCAATAGCAAGAAGTTTCACAGAGTATCTTTCTATCACCTTTGGAGCAACAGATCCAAATTCATGGAGAGTTGAAGTAGGTGGACTTGCAAAAGGCTATAATAGATTGGATTTCACAGCTGTTGCTATTGTTCTACTTCTAACCATCTGTCTATGTTACAGGTTTGATCTTTTACTGTCACAATATTTCTTTTATTTTTGGAGGGTTTTGTTATATCTTCTTGTTACTTATTTTTACCTTTTTTTTGGTAAGTTTGTTGGATCCAAGTCCTTGTTAGGACATGGGAAATAGGCATTTTGTTTGGTCTTTTTTATTTTGGATAATAGCTAGTAATTATGGTCACTAGTAATTATAGTCACAGAGACTGTGTGATGGATCCGTAGGTCTGTGATGGGAGGGTTTTTGATTCCATGGATGGTATAAGATCTCTCCACCATGAAGCTCTGGCTTTTGGGTTAGATGCTTTTATGCTGATGTGATTCCGATCACTCTTATTATTAGACCAAAAGCTAATTGGTGACTATGGAGTACTGATGGGTACACCATTTTCTTTTGTTTGGTTGCAGTACCAAGGAGAGTTCTATATTGAATCTTGTCATGACAGTATGTCATGTGATCTTCTTCGGGCTTATTATAATTTCTGGCTTCTTCAATGGAAAAGTTGAGAACTTATCACATCCAAGAGGATTAGCTCCTTTTGGTGTAAGAGGCGTTCTTGATGGAGCTGCAATAGTTTACTTCAGCTATATTGGCTATGATTCTGTGTCAACCCTAGCAGAAGAGATCAAGAACCCTTCAAGGGCCCTTCCAGTTGGCATTATGGGATCTGTTCTCACAGTTTCTGTGCTTTACTGCTTGATGGCCGTGTCTTTGTGCGTGATAATCCCTTACAATGAGGTAAGAAATTGAAATCCATTAATTCAAGATCAAGACTAGTGATTGTGTATTGGATCCAATGAGATTACTGGAAAGTTACAGTTTAAATAAAGGAATAGTAGTACTAGGATGGGTAATCCCAAGGAAGTAGTACTTTAGTGCATCATCTATCATTCTAAGAAAACCCTGTGATTTACCATGATTTTCTTAGATATCTGATGCTGCATTCACTTCGGCTTACCAAAAGATGCCTGGTTGGAAATGGATGAGCATTGTGGTTGGGGTTGGTGCAAGCTTGGGAATTGTGGCTTCTCTCCTTGTTGCCATGATGGGCCAGGCCAGGTACCTTTGTGTTATTGGAAGGGCTCGGCTCGTCCCGGTCTGGTTGGCCAAGGTGCATCCTTCTACAGGCACCCCTATGAATGCCACCCTCTTCTTGGGTAAGGATTATTTGTTGACCTAATAATTACCTAATCCATATACCAAATTAATGGAACACCAGTAAAATATACATAAGCCCTTAACAATGAAATGAGTAGGGAATAAATATGATTCTTTTTATTTTTTTCTATGTAACAAAGGGATATGATGTTTCCAAAAAGTAGAAGAAAAATCTTAATCATTCAATTTTACAAAATTTTAAGCTAAAACCGTCTACTTTCAGGAAAATGCATAATAATGTTTAGATCAAGTATTAGTAAACATGCATGGACATACACAGATTGTGAACCAATATCAATGAGGTATTTGATGTGTAGCTAATATAAAACATATTTTTTCTATCCACCAGATGGAATGAATACATCGTCTGCCAACATGACAATACTGATGGCTTGTGACATTTGAAAAAAAATAATAAACCCTTGTGACAATAATAATTTTTTTTTTCAACTTTTTAATTTTTGAAACCTTCTAATAGTGTTTTCTTCAAGATCAATTTTCTTAATTTTATATATGATCCTATCCATTCTTTTTAATTAACATTTTTCTCACCCTTGGTGCAGGTATCTGCACAGCATCTATTGCACTTTTCACAGACCTTGACATAGTACTAGAGATGATCTCTATCGGCACACTCCTGGTGTTCTACCTCATCGGCAATGCCCTAATCTTTCGTCGTTATGTTGTTGATGGGACCAATCACCAGCTTCACACTCTCCTCTTCTTGTTGCTCCTCTCAACAACCTCAGTTGGCTTCTCTCTATCATGGAAGTTCAAGGTACAGTGGTGGGGGTTGGCCATTCTTGGTGGACTTGTTATCACCATGACTGCCTTCTTCCACTACATGGCCCCTTGCAGTCGCCGGCCCACCCAATGGTCAGTGCCATTTATGCCATGGCCAGCTGCAGTCTCAATCTTCCTTAATGTCTTCCTCATGACCACATTAAAGAAGATAGCTTTCGAAAGGTTTGGAATTTGGGCTTGCGTGGTCACATTATTCTATGTGTTATATGGTGTTCATTCAACATACTGTGCAGAGGAATTGGAGACCGGGGCTGTTGAGGTAAACCCGATTTGATCCACTTAGAAGTGCAAATTTGTCCGGTCCATTTGGTCCAATACTGAAGGTAAACTCTGGATAGATGATCAATTCAGGCCACCCTAAATCCAACCTGATTGAGGCCCTGCAGTGTTTTCTTGTGCCCTCTCACTCACGTGAGTCTGTATACCACCCCATCCCTGGTCATTTTATAGACCGAGAGGCACAGGGGATGCTACCGGGCAGCGTTTATTTTCCCTTATTATAATTAATCCATCCATGCATAACCGGAAACCAGGAGGGTTAACCGGTCCTGGCAAGAAAACCAGATTGCATGTATTGATTCATGGGAGGCTTAGCCACCCGGCTTGGGTGATAAAAG
This sequence comes from Protea cynaroides, assembly GCA_028583415.1. Classification (NCBI taxonomy): domain Eukaryota; kingdom Viridiplantae; phylum Streptophyta; class Magnoliopsida; order Proteales; family Proteaceae; genus Protea; species Protea cynaroides. Next base: position 72,613,867 of record CM053275.1, read on the forward strand.
ACCAAACCAACCAAACCCAGAGTGAAAATCATGTTGTGAATTAGCTAATCCATAACCTGGTGATCAGAGAGATGGAGAGGGGCCCAGGAGGTTGACTGTTCAGGTTAGTTGACAATCTAAGATGATTGAGGAAAGCTAGCTATCAGCTTTAATCAGAAGAGAGGCTATTTAAAAGGTTGCTTCTTTTTCCCTTTCTCCTCCTTTTCATTTCTAGACTTGCAACCAAAAAATCTGAGCCTCAAAAGAAATCCTCCCAAGCAAAAAAGGAATCAATTGGAGAGAAAAAAGAGACAGGAAAAGAAGACCCTACACCAAAATCAAACCAAAGAGAAAAAGAAAAAAGCGATTGCCTTTAATTTTCTCCATTTCAATTTTTTTTTTCCTTTTTGTACTTTTTTCTTTTCTTGATGTATCTTCTGTCATGATCTTATCAAGCTCCATATTGCAACAGTAAGTTTTGAGGATTGGGGAAGATGATTGAGGAGTGTTTGGCCATTATTATTAATGATGATCGATATGATATCAGAACCTTTTTCTTGAAGCTTTGTCATCATTTTTGCAATTTTTTAGTCCATTAGAATTACAATTACTGTTCTTAATGTTGTCTCTGTCCATGTCAAATTCAAGTGTTTGGTTGGTGCATTTGTAGATCATTGGTAATGTCTATGATGTGGACAGTGGATGGAGAGATTCAAAGTGGGAAATATCATTTCTGCGTCTAAATTCAATAGATATTGGGTAATTATGTGTTTTTTATACCAAGTTAATGCCAAAAGGTCTTTTACATGGATCATCTATTTTTGTCACATGGTAAGATATATGATGTGGCAATTTAACTATTGGATAGATAAAATATGATTTGGGTTAATCACTTGTCAAGTTTGAGAGTCATTGGCAATGTTCCTTCCATTTTCAGCTTCTTTTTTTTATCATGTTTACAAAAATATTTAATTTTGACAATTTTTAAAATATTTCTGTGATTTAATTTCAGTACATAGTCAGTTTCATACTGAAACTTGACATGCGACTTGACCCTATCTACTCAAAAAATTTTGAACCCCACCTGATCTGATACATGAAATATGTTAAGGTTGTGACCAAAGGCTGCACATTTGGCCATCTCAGAGAAACTTATAATTAATTAGCTATTTATTTTATGTAATTCAATGTAAATGTCAGAATATGTGGGTAAGAAAATTGGAAGGCTTACAAAGGAATTTCTTATAGAAAGAGAGAGGAGACAAGTAACTGAATATATCATTTAGATTATGGTTAGATGTTAAGAAAATAAAAGAGAAGTTGCAAGTTTCCACAAGATCAGCTGATACAAGTTCTAATTTCAGCTTTCAAACCAAGGTTAAGAATATAGTAGCCAGGAGGCAGCCACTGATTCTGACCTGGTCTCCATAATGTTTTTCAGTAAATCCTAGTTTTAAATTTAAACAAGATATAAGTGCATGTTTTGGTAAGCTTCTAGGGTTTACAATGTACGACCAATCAACATATGATGTTGGAAATCTTTACCGGATATCATCGAGAAGTCCATAAAGCAGAAGCCAAATTCAAAATTCCAAACATTATCCTTTTAGTGGACACATTTTTTTAAATTTGATAAGCTATTGCTTCTAGAAGCCTATTAGCAGAAATCTGATAAGACTATCCAAACATGCCCTAAGGCGATAATAACCCAATGCCAACCTTGTATTGATGGAAGAGAAGAAACTATGGAATACAGACATCCCAGTCACGAAAATCTGTGTCGAAATGCTTAACTCCCACTTCCTTGCTAGTTCTAGTTATAATGCTTCTCCTGATTATTTTTAATTTTTTAATATTTTTTTAATTTAATATCAACCACATGTCATTCTATCATTGATTCTTTATGGACCAATGCCAATCCCATATCAGTTTCAGAATGACCGATAAATCTTCTGATACCATGAACTAAAACCTTGAACCATGCCCTCAAGGCATTGAGATGGTCTGTAGTAAAGAGAAAATAAAAATAAACTTCTGGTTCTGGGCATACAATCAGTCACAAAAATTTTAAAAAAATAAAAAATTTGTTTCGGGTCATATGCAATCAGTTCCTTGATAAGCCTCTTTGGTCCCACCCTAATTGCTTAGTCTAATCTGAACAATCCCAACTGTACCCTAAAGTTGGTAGCTTCATTGGCTCATCCACATCTAGGAAGAAGAAGGGCCTCCTTGACTTGATTCCCCCTACACTTCAGTAGGTTATAAAGAAGACCATGGCCATCCCAGTCCCAAAATGTGGGGCTCTCCAGAGAAAATGGTTTATCCTTGGCCAAGTCGGATCTGGATCCTGCCGTCGCCCAGCCACACCAGTCGTCCATCGGACAGGCTGGGATGCTCAGACACATTTCGATGCATCAAGAGGTGCTTCTCCAAAATATCCAAGTACCATCGTGTGCTGGAATCTCTGAGATTGATGTGGTCCACTGATATGTGCCCAACATTTAGGTCGTCTTGTGGTTGAGCTGACCTCAACGGCTCCCAGTTCCCTCTTAAGGATCTATGGATGCTTTGTTTGGCCCACAGCTTCTCATGTTTGGTATCTGATACAGTCTTGAAATTAGAGGCTAGAGACCTTGCTGTTGATAACAGTAGGGTCAATTTGCCTTGGAAGTTTGCTTTTTTAATCAAGACAGAGCCCACAATTAAGCCATCAAAACAGGCAAACATATTGGCAGTAGAATAGGTTGGTTGCACTGAAGTGGAGCATGCAGACAACATCCAATCATTGACATAGGTCATAGGTATTCAATAAAACCAGTAAAAGTTTGACAACACAATGGTAACCATTGCAGAAAACCAAACATCTCCATTCAATCGTTCCAGGTTAAGTTGTCACCCTTCTTCATACTCAGCTACACAATCTAATTGATTCTATTCAACGTCCTCCCTTAACTTTGGTCCAAAACTCTAGCAAACTAGAATTTTGCTAAACTCAAGCATCAAGACTAATGGATGCATGACACCAAGCTCCTCTGTGGCTGCAGATTACAATTTACATCAGCCAAACTTGGGATGGGGTGGGGGTTGGGCAGGGGGAGAGTGAGCAGAAACCAAAAGGAAGAAAATGACTTAACTAGGATGAACACCTTCCCTTCTTTTCCCGTCCTACTCCCACCCCGTCCCAGAGAGAGAGAGAGAGAGAGATGCTGGTATGGAAAGAAAAGCAGACCAGAGATTCACCTTGTTAGCCTCACACAGTGGCCAGCTCCTTAGCTTTGATGTGCTGAAAATCACCACATGTAAACACACATCTGCTCAGGACTGCCTTTCCAAATTGAATATAGTTCATGTCATACAGTCTACAGATAAATTATAATCAAATTAACATAACCAACAAGTCACATAAATTACATGGTCAAGAAGGTAAGCCCACGAGGTCAGGGTATTGAATGGAATGACGACGTTCATAGACTATGGCCAATAAATCTGCATGCTGTCCACATCAAACTGTTCAGACATACAGAGTATCCTATCTAATCAACAAATTAGTAACAGAAGCCACAATAGGAAATACATGGTAAGTCAAACATCTGAGTATATACTGGTAGCCTGGTAGGCAATTATCGAGCTGCATCCTCAGTCTTCCAGCACCAAATTTAATTATCTTGTTTCTCTTGGATTCTCTACTTTTCTTTGTTTCAGGGACTCGAATTCTCATTTACTGTAATAAAAATAGGAAGAAAGGAATGTTGGAATATCTGAACGTAAAGAGGAATACTATGGGACTTTCAAGTAAACTGTTGACTCAAATCCTGTAGGCATTTCAGCTGCCAACCAAAGTTCAACAAAATGGGATAGCCAGAAGAGGAGGAAGAAAAAGAAGTGAAACTTTATATGCAACATCATAAATCTAAGAGGAATAGTCTACTGGGTTGTTGAAATGGCCAAATCTCCCTGATCTTTATGACTAAAGATGCATATTGGAAATTAAAACAAAAAAAGCCATCGTTTGTGCCATCATTCCAGAATTTAGTAAGTGGGAAAACCTTGTCCATATCCAAAATAGCATGCCCTTTCCAGGGCAACATGAACTACCAAAGTAACTCCTGGAAGGGGATTGAATTCACTTTGAAGCAACATAACCCAACTAAGATCAAATATGAACAAGCCATAGTGAAACTCTTTCTTTAATCAGAACTACTAGGATACTTAGCTTGTTAAACTTCCTTGCTTTGGACAGGCATCAATCATGCAGGAAATATTAAAAACTGTTATAAAGCCAGATGTAAGAAATGCAGTATCAAGATCTTCAGGATAGCTGCTAATTTTGTCCAGATGCATCCACACAGACAATTAAATAAAACTTACAGCTAGATATAAGCTATGAAATATCAAGATCACCGAGAGAGCTCCTCATTTTATCCATGATGCATCCACCCAGGCAATTAAAATAAACTCCAGACACTTATAAGCAGGCACAACTTAATAAGCCGCACCAACTCATTGAGGAACAAGGTGGGAAATAAACCATTGCCTACAGTTTACACGCTAGTAAAACCCCATGTACAAAAGTGCAGTAAGGTGAGGCTTGAACAATCAACATCACTAGTCCAAGAAAAAATTTAATAACTTTGTCAACTTTTTCCCCAGATCACTGCCCATACTCCTCAACTGACAGCCATATGGAGTGAGAAAGGGACCATCAGTCCACAATTAAGAACAGATAATATGTCAGACACGATTCTTGATCTTGAATGGTGGGTCATGAATTTCCTAATTCCAACTAATTATGCATGATGGGTCCTGACATTCTGTTCCAGGATATTGGGATTCGGCTCCTTCTCAAGTCCAATTGCCCCTCAAGTTGAGATCCAGCTGCTGGAGTCAGTCTTGTGCACATACCATTACATTGATTTTTGCACAAAGTAAACTCCAATCGCTGGATCTCAACTTGAGGGGCGGTTGGACTTGAGAGGAGCTTAATCCAGGAAATTGAAACACACTATTATGCAGAAAACAGCCTGTAGGTAATTATGCACAATAGATTCACCTAAATGTCAGCATTATTCTCTAACAATACAGAGTATTCGTGCATGTTTTTCTTTTGAACAAAAATGAATTTTGTTGCTAATCAGATCAGGAGAAAAGGGCAAAGTCTCAAAAACAGCGAACAGATTAAACGAATTCCAACTACCATACCCTATTATTATTTAGTTCAGCTGCACCATTTGCAAGAGCCTTGAGCAGCCCAATCAGCATTATGGATAAAATGAATAACCTTAATTGCTGAGAAGATAAAAACCATGCTACATACAGCCTTAATTTCCCATTGACATTCCTTTATTCCCTCCTTATCACTTCCATTCACTTCGACATTTGAAACAGGACCAGTTTTTCACATCCTTCAGGTTCTACTAAGTAGAACAGCATTTGGAAGGCTTCAGCTCCGGCAAATAAAACAGAGCTCAAAGGACTTCCATCATTTTTTATGCAGTAAAACATCCCTGTTCAGATTTAATAACCATCCCTCTTTCCTGCTTTTTTCAATCGATTTGACAATCAGGTGATGCACTCATCTGGATCAGCCTGGGAAGTTCATAAATATGTAGCCTCCTGTAATTGGAACCACCATGCCCCAGGGCTCCAAGGACTTTTTAACTCCTTTTTCTGCTGGAATATAGATTTCGTATGATCAATTTACTGGTCCAGCTATTCACCCCAAAAATAAGTACTGGTCCAGCTAACTTCCATCAAATGCGGTTGTATACCAATTTCTAAATATACCAACATACATGACGCACGTTAAAATCTTTTTTCTATTAATATCTTCATTTAAAAAGCAAAATTAGCAAAATTCATCCAACCAGTCTCCAAACCAATTCCAATTGAAAGCTCTATCCTTCAGCCAATTTTTCATTATATACTACATATATAATACAAGCATTTGGCATTTAAATGATTCTTCCTTCTTGCTCACATATGGTGATCCCAGCTACAACTTTTTATTTCATGATGATTCGCTCCAACAGGGCTCCAAATATGACTTTCCAAATAAACACTCTTAGCTTTGGAGGAAAATTCAATTGCCATACTGTTTTCCATCTAAAATTGACAGTAGCTGGATAACAACCAATGTCAACTACTTTGTCTATGCTGATTTGCCAGCCACACACACATCAACCATCTTCGAATTTCTGGAAGCCCAAACTATCCAACATCTCATTTCAATGTTCAACAATGCCAAATTTGACCAAGTTTAGTCTTCATGGACAAATTGAATTATGCATCAAGACATACAAGTTCCCTTAAAATGTAATCAAAATAATACTTTCAAGCAGTCAATAACGAAGACTAAATTACCAGCAATGGTGATAAGTGAATGTGATAAGAGAAATCTTTGCTGTTACTAGTAGATGACCTAGTAAGTGGGCATGTTTAACTCCCCAGGTTTAGTTCAAAAACTATGCCGTCGCCTGAAGTGGAGTATTGGCACCCCAATCTGCCCAAATTGGTTCCAAAGTTAGGCATTCAAATAGTTCCAAAAGCATGCGCTTGAGCTTCTGAAGGAACTATAACCCAAGATTCGTTAAAGATTTCCAAACTAACAGAAAGTAAGACAACTTTATTGGCTCAACAAGAAAGCAAACTTCCAAGAAACACTAATTCTTTTTCCATCTGAAACAAAAAAGATTACAAAACTAAGGAAGTTCTGAGCTTCCGATCAGTAAGTTATTTAGACAGGAAAATTGTAAAAACAAAAAGAGGAATTTCAGAAGATCTTCAAGTCTTCAACTCACCGACTTCCATATCTCGACAATTAGACGAAATTGGACTGATGGGTACAAGCCCAAGACTTCAATTGGCTGTAAGCAGTGGAATCCACATTTGCCTTCTCGAACCAAATCAAGGCTTCTCGAGATTTGTTCTTTTTAGTACTGGGAAACCCATGAAAATGTAGAAGAGAAGTAAACTAAAATACATAGGTCTTGTGCTTCTCTGTCTATGAATCCGGGGATGGTAAACTCTTGATCTTCTTCTTCCCAGAAAACCCTTTAGCAAAGGCTTCCACGATTCGCTGCTGGGACTCGAGAATCATTTCTGTCCGCTTCAGCTCCATCTCCATCCGCATTCTCTCAATCTCTCTGGCCACCTCAATCTTCATCTGCTCCATCTTCACAAACCCTTCTCCCAACATCTTAATCGAAGTAACCATCTCCGAAACCGGATCAAAATCTCTCTTAACCCCCCCTCCTCCTCCCACACCCCCACCACCATCGGTTCGCCGCCCAAAGCTGGACCTCGACGAGGAACAACCATTCAAGAACCTAGGGTTATGGTTAGGGTTCGCATTAGGGTTTTCATCGACGACCCTATCGAAGCCCTTGGACCGGAACCCGGATACGGGCGGCAGAGCACTCGTGGGCCGACTGGGAATTCTAAGACGAAACCCTCCAACACCTCCTCTGCTGCCACCACTGCAACTAACCCCATTGTTCAGCAGGCGATGAAGACTGCGTGTATTGGAGGGAGGCATTGGATCGTCATCGTCTTCTTCAACTTCGTTTTCGTTCTCATCATCGTCGTCATTGTTGTTGTCGTCCTCATCTTCGTCAGTACCATTAGAATGGGCTGTCGCAGAAGGGCCTTTCTCCATGGAATCCATCTTACGGAAGTAAACCCAGGAGGACGAGAAGCGGCCATGGTTGGATAGGGCTTTCTGCTTCTCTGTTCGGTAACGCTTGCGGAGCTTCTCGACCTTGTGTCGGCACTGAACAGAGGTCTTAGAAGGGGTAGCGAAGCGGCAGCGGCGACCGACGGAGTCAGCGACTTCTTGCCAGTGGGAGGCTTTGAGATTGCCGCGGCGGAGAGAGTACCATTTCTCACGGTAGGAATCGATGAGGGCTACAGTTTCTTCATGGGACCAACAAGGGGGAGGAAGGCGTCTGGAGGAAGGATTAGGAGTTGGACGGGGGGCGGCCGCAATTGCGACTGTGACGGAGGTGGTGGTGAGAACGGTGGTTGGAGGTAGAGTTGGAGTTGGGGTTGGAATTGGATCTTGAACAGAGGAAGAGGAAGCAGCCATGGATGGTGGTTGTTAGGGAGGAGAGAGAAGGTGGTGGTGGTGGAGGACATAATGGAGTGGTGGTGGGTGATGTTATTAGGGGAGGGATGTGCGGCTGATTTCAAGATCTAAGATCCGCCACCGCTTAGGTGATGGTGGGGTGTATGACGCGAGCGTACGCGGCTTAAGCTGCGCACCCTAGTCTGTCTCTCTCTCTCATCATTCAGCCGGTGCGGGTCAGCGCTTCTGAGGTTGTTTCTCCGCACCCCACCACCACCCTTAACCAGTTGGTTGCCACCACAACTTGGACATCACCAAACAGACACACCTCCCCTCCCCAAGGCCTAAACCACGGGCAGAGGGTGTTTGACAGTCTGACTTTTTTTGGGGGTTTGGTAGGTGGTCAGTGGTGGCGTCTGTTGTTTGCTTCTTGTTTGGGGCATAATAATAGAAGCTGGTATAATGTGGTGGGGTCGGGGAGGTTGCTTAATTTCGAAGTTTCAATCTCTCTCTCTCTCTCTTTTTCTCTCTTTTATTTATCTAACACGTGATCTTAACGGTGTTCGTGCTGTTGCTCCGGAGAAGGTTGTTTGAGGGTTTTATTGTAATTTTTCTTTTTGTTTTCTTGGCATCCAAACAGACTACGTGAATATGTTTAGACTAAGTCAATCTCAACAGATCAATAATAAGGTGTCAACGGATCAGTTCGGGTTGGTATCGATTTGATTCGATCGGGCCCAGTTGAAAGCTTAGAAGGAAATGGAGACAAAGAAAAGAAAGAAACTAGAGTCTCAGACCTCGTTTGATGATGCTTCAGATTCTGGATTCTATGGATTTCGATTCTTAATGAACCATTTTGGAATAGACTCATGTTTGGTAAGCATAGACTCTTGTTTGATAAACTCTGTTGGATTCTAGAACTAGTTCATAAAGTGATTTCAAAATCCAAATACTAAGAGTACAAAAAACAAGCTTTTTTTTTTTTTTTTTTTTTTGTTTTTTCTTTTTTGTTTTAAAACAACTTTTTGAGAGAAAAAAAAAAGTATAAAACAAAAAAAAAACTCTCCTCTCTCGTCACTTCTCCCTTCTTCACAAAACGAAGACTTCTGCTGCAGCCACCACCACCACAACCGCCACCACCCACCACCACCCACCTCTCACTACCCACCACCAACCACCACTAGCACCCACCACCACAACCACTACCACCACTGCCCACCACCACCCACCACCATTATCAGTTACTATACTTCTACTAGTAGGATATTTTCAATGTGTTTATCAAATATCTTTCTGTTTCAAAGATGCTTTGGAATTCATTCCAGAATTACATTATCAAACATGTTTCTATTCTAAAATAATCTTAAAGTAACCTGAAGTAAAATTTTTGCTTCGAAGTAGAAGTAAGGAATCCAGAGCAAAAATATTATCAAACAGGGCCTTATTATTCAATCTAAGTCTGGCTGAGTCATGGCTGATTTTTGGGCTCTTATCAAGCTAGCTAGGATCAGACTGGTCCAGACCGCTAGAGTTGACATTAAACAATCAAAAACATGACCAATAACATTTCAATTATCTTCGATCTCAGATTAAGATGAGGTTCGGTTAGGCCAATTGGGTTCGGGCTCAACTTTGACACCCTTATACCGAGCCCACATGTTAAGTTTCAACCAAACTTAAAGTTTTGTTAGAATTTGATACTAAAAATAAAAAGATGGAAAATTTAAATTACTTTCTTAATAAATTTTTGGGAAAATCCCCCCCCTGGGCGCGTATTTTCCCTTTAAGTCACCCAACCCCCAAACCTTGCCAATAATATCACCCGCACCTTTTATTGTTAAATTTACTAACAAAAAAAGTAAAATTATTCAATTACCCTTCTCAATAAATTGACAACAAAATAACAACTTTGCCATTTCTTTATAAACTCATTATTTTTTATTTTGGTTTTTTGTGAGCAGTAAACATCTTAGGCATTGGTTGTTCCGATAGTAACCTTTATCTTCTTCGATGGCAGCAAGGTAACCCTTTCTGTCTTTGATCTCTGGTGAATTTTTTTTTTCTCTTTCATATCTTTCTACCTTTTCGTGATCTTTAAAAGGGCGTACAACTTTATTCGTTTTCTTCGTAGGAAATAATGGCTCGGAAACGTCGGTAACTTCCGAAATCACCGGCGAATCAGAGCCCTTGTCCTTGTCATAGTAGGCGGAACTTCCTTAACGCTTGATTCGAAATGAATGTCGATGTTGGAGGCCACTGGGGAGGGTCATTAAGGAGGAATGCTTAGCTTTAAGTACTTCAATAGCTCCATCTTCAACAATCTCGTGCTTCAGTGGATTTGCAGTAAAAGTCGATTTCAGCTCTTTTGTTTTGTTATGTATTTTGTAAATTTGTTTTTTGGGAGAGGGTAAAATAGTAAGTTATCATTGTTTAAAGGATAATTTCATCATTATAATATTTTGAATAAATTATATTCCCTTGTAGTTTGCCTTTCAATCAGGTACACTTTAAACCTTTCAAACAATTTCAAAGGCACCCCCCTTAAATCAAAATAAATTCCTAAAAACCCCACTCTAGTAATAAATTCTCGTAAGTTGATGACAAAAGTTAAAAGTTAGAATTTTAATACCTAACATACCCTCCTGAATAAGTTAAAAGACCATTTTACCCCCATTTGAACCTCCCATTTACACAAAATCCACTCCCATAAGTTAATGAAAATTCACTAACAGAGTGGGTCAATGGGAGGTTTAAATGGAGGTAAAATGATCCTTTAATTTGTGCAGTAGGGTATTTTAGGTATTGAAATTCTAACTTTTAGCTTTTGTCATCAGTTAATGAAAATTCACTAATAGAGTGGTTTTTTTATTTTTACTTTATTTTGATTTAAGGGGGTGTCATTGAAATTGTTTGAAAGGTTTGGGATATACTTGATTTGAAAGCAAACTGTAAGGAAGGTATTTATAATTTACTCTAATATTTTTAACCTTGCAACATCATCATTTATTAGATAGGTCTGTTGAGTCAGGATCTGTGTGATATATATTTAACATCTGAGGGGGGTGTGTGATATTATTGTCAAAGTTGGGGGTTAGGTGACTTAAAGAGGAAATACAAGGGGGGGGTGAGTGAAATTTCTTAGGAAAATTTCGCCCACACCCCCTATAGTTTGGCTTAATAACATGCGCTCACTTTTTTTTCGTGATAATGTCACTAACACCCCCTAAAGACACCCAAACGTTAATTAGACTCACAGGAAAATTAAAAATACATTTTTATCCCCAACACCATTCCCTTTGATTTTTATATTTTCCCTATTTATTTTTATTTTTACATTTTTAGCATTTCTCTCTCCAATGTCTCTTTGCAAGGTGTGAAACCCATCAGCGATGTCTCCTTTCTTTCGCAACTTCCCTATTCTCTGGCAACGACTCTAATCTCTGGCGGTGTCTCCTTTCCGTTTCTTCGTTTTCCTTTCGGTTTGTGTGAAACCCATCAAAACTGGATTGTGTATCATTTTGCAGCATATTAGCTTGGATTTAGAGATTGGATAGGCCGGGATCCGGGTTCTCGAACGCTGATTCTAGAAACTTAGAAAGCTAGCAAGTTGCTGCAATTTTCCCATTTTTTTAATTTCACCTTCCCAAATGGAGAAACTGTAATATTTTCATCATGTATGGGCATGCACTAGATGTTGTGCTGGTTCAGATTAGTGGATGAGTGTTGAATGGAAGGTTGTGATTGGACGGTACCCTTGTGGGAGGGTTCTAATTATTTTACCTTAATGTGTAATAGATTGGGGACCTATGGGTAATTTGGCCTAATTATAGAAAAGACCAAATTACCCTTCTTTTAAGGTTGGTCTCTTCTCTCTTTCTATATATAGGTATCTAATCCCATTGTTGACTGTTGTTCAATGTATATGAGAAAACGGAACAGACAAAACTGACACAGTGTAGACGACTCTCTCTCCTACAAACGTTATGGATCCAGGTATGTTTTAATTTTATTTGATCAATTTTAATGTTATTGATTCATTGTATGATCTATGTAATTTTTCTTATAGGGGTATCAAAGTCAGGTTACGCTCAAATCAAATCGTAGAGCATACCCAATCCACTATGACAAATTCATTGTTTTTCATTAAAAAAAAAAACAAGTTTTCGGTTGGTGGTAGATTTCTCGCATGCCAGCCAGCTGGCGAACCGCAGGCCATCCAGCCGACGAACCCATAGGCCAGCCAGCCGACGAACCTGTAAGCCAGCCAATAGGCGAACCTGTAGGTCAGCCAGCCGGGCCGGCCAACCAGCACGTTAGCCAGCGAGGCCCGCCCGCAAGCCAGCCAGAGGCCAAACCCAGCCAGCCAGTAGGCTAGCCCGAGCCCAGCCCCCGTGTGTTAACAGGTAAGCCCGATGGGTGTCCGCCTGCCATCTCAGGGGAGAAGCCACCCGCTACCAGCCTGCAAGCGTCAGCTGCAACTAGCACCAGCAGTAGGCCGGTCATGGACTGCTGCAACAGGCCAGCCTGTAAGGGCAAGCTGTGAGTAATTGGTCCACATGCCACTATCCATTTTTGGTATCCCCTATTAGGAGAGTTATGAGCGTCGGATCTGAGGGACATGTGGCACCCAGATCACCGTCCATCCTTGATGAAGGAGACGGTTGGTCTATAAATACTAATGGGTAGGGTCCTATGCACACTAATAGAAATTTGAGAACTCCATCACGTTCTCTGTCTAGGAATATAGCCAGTGCATAGAAATCCTTCCCCTCTCTCTTCTCTTTTGTTTGTGGAGCAAGACATATCAGAGTACAACAGAAGACAACATTGGTTGGATGGACAACGACTGGAACAGATCCCTACACTACGTGTATGTCGAATCTTATTCTGCATAAACATACATATGGATTGTAGTTTTCTTACATTATGGTATCAGAGCTGGATTTCAGCCACCCATCCACCGATTTGATGCATTAAGAATCGATTTTAATGAATAAAAAAAAAAGAATTTCTATTGTTTTGGCCGGCCGCGGACGGAGCAGCAGGCCAGCCCGCAAGAGCCAGCCGGCCGTGGCCTTGCAGCAGCCAGCCATTGCAGAATCTGCTGGAAGCCCGAGGGGCTCTGCCAGCCGCGCTAGGCGCAGCAGGCCAGCCCGTAAGGGCAAGCCGGTCGCGGCCATGCGCAGCCAGCAGGCTGGCGCAAGCATGCTGTGGGGTTTTAATTCCTCTTTTCTCTTATCTCTTCGGCCATTTGGAGGTGTTCTGGTGGTGACCGGTTCTTCACCGGATTAGTTTGGGAGTGCCGGATATTCTGGCACATCCCTGGCGCTGCCATTGCTAGGTTCGGTGGTCTGATAAGAGAGAAAGATTAAAATCATAAGGATGGCAATTTTGATAAATTTGATAGAATCTTTGGTTAAATATAAAGGATTTAGGGTTTTTTTTAAGTACTCTCGGTTCAACCCGGTTCTAGAAAATGAACTGGATAGAGAAAACCCGATTACGGGTTGAACCGAACCAACCCATGACCCGAACCAATAGCCATACGGGTTGACCCGAAGCCCATTTTATGTCCGGATATGGACCCATTATGGTTGGGCCGGATTGGTTGAACCGGTGCGAACCTTTTTGGTTGGGTTTGTTTCCGGTTTGACCCAGGCCTTTGAACCAGGTGATTCGGTTACACAGATGGTGAGGTTTAATAATTTTGGACTATCTTTATTATATATCACCATATTATAGTTATGAACCGAACGTCACTGTATATGTGACTGCACTTTTGATGACAGTTCGTTCTGTAAGTCGCTAAAAGTCAAAAGAACAGTGACTGTATTTGTTATGACAGTGTGTTCTGAACGTCGCTAAAAGTCCTAGTTTTCTTTTAGTGACATTTACAGATGGAACGTCACTGTATCTATGTACATAGCAGAATGAATTAAGCACTGTTTTAGCGACATTTGTAGACAGAACGCTACTGTATATAGATATACATAACAGAATGATTTATCTTACTGTTTAGTGACATTATAGAATAAACGCCACTAAATATATGAATACAGTGAGGTTGTTTTGAGTCACTGTTTTAGTGACAGTAACAAACGCTATTAAGAGTTAGTGTTACATAAAGTAAAGAATAAGCCATTAAGGACTCTTTAAGATTATTAGGCTTATGTTAACACTTATGAATGGTTGTTTAAAGGATGCCATAAATGACTAAAATGCCCTTATAATAAAGTTGTGTTAAAAATCAAGAAAACCATTAGGTTTATTTTTAACACATATAAGTGTGTTTTTCAAGATGTCATAGATGACAAATATGCCCTTATAATAAAGTTTTGTGTTAAAATCAAGAAAATAATTAGTTTTATTTTTTAACACATATAAGTGCTTATTTAAGGATGTCATAAAAGAATGAAATACCCTTCTAGTGGTAGGTATCAGAAAATTACATATTTTGCATTGGGACTAGATATTATCCCCACAGAAAAATATTCTTTTCTTATGTGAGAAGATGGAATAAGGTAGAATGTGAAACTGCAAGACAGTGGGAGCTTTCTTCTGCCTACACGTGTGGAACAACCTTCTGAATTGTAGTGTAGCATTCTAGTCTTATTAATACAGACCTAGACAGATGTAGACTATAATCTTAGCCCACAGGTAATTTTGTAGGATACATCAGTTTGTCACTTAAGTTTGATGTAAATCAACTTAGTGTAAAGTTTCACATACTAAAATTGATTATAAGTTTAGCCCACAGGTAGATTATAATTAATTTTAGTGTGTTACTGATTATTGACGTGGGTTGATATCAGTATAAAGTTGTACGCCAATAAATCTAAACTTCCTTATTGTTGTTTGTAGTTTATAACCAGATTAGTCTCCCAAATGCTTACTAGGGAAAATTATTCAGATTGGAAATAGAAGATTTATTTAACCTTAGAGTGCATGGATTTGGATATGGCGCTCCGTATAGAAGATCCCGCTGCTCTTACGGATATTAGTACGCTAGTCTAAATTGCTCATTATGATAAGTGGGAGTGGTCTAACCACTTGAGCCGAATGCTTGTCATGAACAATATCGACAAGAGCATTAAAGGATCAATTCCTGAATGTAAGAAGATCATTGACTACATGAAGGCAATTGATGCTTAGTTTGTGAGTTCAAACAAGATGTTAGTAAGCACTCTAATGGAAAAATCAGACTCATTAAGTAACAATGCTAAGGATGATGTGTGTAACTACATCATGCACATGAGGGACATCTCAGCTTAGAGAATTTTGGTTTGTTATGAATCAAATTTAGTTGATTCTCATTCAAATAACTGGTGGATTGATTCTAGATCATAAATCCATGTGGCCAATACCATGCAAGGCTTTCTGCAGACAATACTTCTGAAAGAAACTGAGAGACATCCATTCAGAAAATCGGATGAAATCTCAAGTGGAAGCTATAGGTGTCTATAGATTGATATTGCAATCCGGATATGTGTTGGATATAGGAGAAATCATTTATGTTCCATCTTTTGCAAAGAATCTGATTTCTGTTTCTAGATTAACACCTTTGGGTTATGTGTTTAATTTTTCTAGTACAGAAATAAGGATTTAAAAAAAAATGATGTATTCATTGGTTCAGGTTCTTTAGTTGATGGTTTATTTCTCTTAAATCTAGATCCAACATATGAAAATAGTTTATTCTCTGTAAATAATATTGGCATAAAGAGAATGAATGTGAATGAGAAATCCTCTCAGTTGTGGCATCTTAAATTAGGTCACATATCTAGTGACAAAATTAAAAGATTAGTGAATGATGAAATCCTTGAAACTCTTGATTTCACTAATCTAGGGTTATGTGTGGACTGCATCAAGGGAAAGCAGACTAACAAAACCAACAAAGGTGCCAGAAGGTCAATTGAACTACTAGAAATCATACATACAGATATCTGTGGCCCATCCACTCCCTGTCTGACTGGTCAGAGATACTTTATCTCCTCATTGATGACCATTCTAGATTCATCTATCTCTATCTTTTAGTTCATAAAGATGAGGCATTAGAAGCCTTTAAGAACTTCAAGACAGAAGTAGAGAAACAAATTGAAAAAGTGATCAAGATCATGAGATCAGATAGAGGAGGGGAATACTACGGTAGAACCACAGAATATGATCAAAGAACTGGCCCATTTGTACGGTATCTTCAAGAGCAAGGTATTGTACCACAATATACCATGCCTGGATCTCCGGATCAAAATGGTGTTGCTAAAAGAAGGAATCGTATATTTATGGATATGGTCAGGAGTATGATTAGTAACTCTAATATACTTCTGAAATTGTGGAGTGAAGCTCTTAAAATAGCGGTATATATCTTGAACAGGGTACCATTCAAGTCGGTTCCTAAAACTCCTTTTGAGTTGTGGAATGGATGGAAACCTAGTTTGAAGCATACTCTCATATGGGGCTGTCAAGCCAAAATAAGAGTCTATAATCCACTTCTTCAGAAGTTAGACCCTAGAATAGTCAGTGGATATTTCATTGGCTATTCAGAAAGATCAAAGGGTTATATGTTTTATTGTCCCTCATATAGTCTTACCATTGTAGAGTCTAAAGTTGCCAAATTTCTAGAGGATGAGGACAACAGTGGGAGTATACAGAGTCGAAACTTTGAGTCCAAAGAACAAGATGTATCGACAATTCCTTTTATATCTGGTGGTTAGGGATTTATCCCTTTACCAATGGTACCTGTGGTTCATGAACAACACTACCTGTTTATGATGAATTACCACATTAGGATACACCACATCAGGAACTAGTTGTCGTTTGAACCTGTGGTCCAGAATCAAGAAACCAATCCTGAACCACAAGTTTTAAGGAGATCATCGAAAGAGAGAAAATCGATAATCCCTTCAGATTATGAAGTGTATATCCAAAACTGTGAAACTAATATTGGAATAAGTGATGATCCGATATTATTTTCACAGGCTATGGGTTGTATAGATACCATTTTATGGCATAATGCCATGAAGGATGAAATGGAATCTATGTCAAAGAATCTAGTATGGGAACTTCTAGAATTGCCTAAGGACACCTCTACTGTAGGGTGTAAATGGGTTTTCAAAACTAAAAGGGACCCACATAGCAATATTGAAAGATACAAGGTTCGACTTGTGACAGAAGGTTATAATCAGAAGGCTAACATTGATTATAAAGAAACCTTTTCATCCGTGTCTAGAAAAGATTCTTTGGGGATCATTATGGCACTGGTGGCTCACTATGATCTTGAGTTGCACCAGATGGATGTTAAGATGGCATTTTTGAATGGTGATCTGATTGAGGAGGTATACATGGATCAACTTGAAGGTTTTTATTTTGAATAAAGGTGATCATCTAGTATGCAAGCTTAAGAGATCCATATATGGATTGAAACAAGCTTCCCGATAGTGGTATTTGAAATTTGATAGCACGATTACTCCCTATGGTTTTGTGGAGAATTGAGCTAATCAATACATTTACATAAAGATCAAGGGAACTAGTTTCACCATACTAGTGTTATATGTGGATGGCATTCTTATAGCTAGCAATGATCTAGGGATGCTACACGAGACTAAATATTTCTTGACCCAAAACTTTGACATAAATGATATGGGTGAAGCCTCCAATGTCTTAGGCATAGAGATTCACATGGACAGGTCTCTCAAGACCTTAGTACTGTCCTAGAAGGGTTATATTAACAAAGTTTTGGAATGGTTCAAGATGAAGAAATATTCATCAAGTGTAGCACCTCTTGTTAAAGGTGACAGACTTAGTCTGGAGCAATGTCCGAAGACCAATCTAAAATAGCAGACAATGCAAAATATCCCTTATGCATCAGTAATAAGCAATTTGATGTATGTTCAGGTCTATACCTGGCATCTCATATTCAGTGGGAGTATTAGGTAGGTTTTGAAAGAACCCTGATTTGCTACATTGGACAATAGCAAAGAAAATACTGAGGTACCTACAAGGCATCAAGGATCACATGCTCATATATAGACATGTTGATGTTTTGAAACTAATCAGTTACTCAGATTCAGATTTTACTAAATGTGGAGATACAAGGAAGTACACTTCTGGCTTCATTTTTGTTTGTTAGAGGAATAGTGTCTTAGCGCAACGTAAAGCAACCTAAGACAGCTTCTTCTATTATTGAAGCAGAAGTAGTGGCGTGCTATAAAGCAATTTCTCAGGCATTATGGTTGAGGTAGTTTATCACAGTTTTGAGGTCATAAGTTTTATTGAAAGACCTATAAGGATCTACTGTGACAATACTGTAGTAGTACGTCTCTCTAACAACACATGCTCAGTGAGTCGCTGCCGACACATTGAGATAAAGTATTTTGTTGTTAAAGAAGACATTCGATTTCGTCGCATTTAGATAAAACATATTGACACTGATGATATGATAGTTGATCCTTTCACCAAATGGCTACCTCCCAAGGTGTATGTAGTTCACGTGGATCATGAGGGGCTATGTAAATCATTAAGTTTTTTGAATGTTTTATTTATGATATTGCAATATAAAGTTTTGACGACTCGAAATAAAGTTATTTCTTTTCCTGTCATTTATTTGGTTGTATACATAAAGTTTTGGAATGACAGATGCCTATAAAGTTTTCTAGGCAATAAAGTTTGACCCTTGAATCGATTATTGAATTGATTCTATAAAGTAGGGTAGTCACAATTGAGGTTCATCGTAAAATAAACAATCTATTGTAATACATGGAAGGAAGTGTTTCCATTGTACTTTAATACTGGGACATGTACCGCCATGATTCATGGGTTGGGAGTTTTATTATGAACATAAAGAACAAGTCCATGAGGAAAGATCCAGAAGTTAATGTATGGCCATACATCAGGTTATAACTCTAAAATGGCTTGCCAAGTGGCAATATGGGCCAAGTGGGAGAATGTGAGTAAGTGGCCCACATGCCACTATCCATTTTTGGTATCCCCTATTAGGAGAGTTATGAGCATCGGATCTGAGGGACATGTGGCACCCAGATCACCGTCCATCCTTGATGGAAGGAGACGGTTGGTCTATAAATATTAATGGATAGGGTCATGTGCACACTAATAGAAATTTGAGAACTCCATCACATTCTCTGTCTGGGAATATAGCCAGTGCATATAAATCCTTCCCCTCTCTCTTCTCTTTTGTTTGTGGAGCAGGACATATCAGAGTACATCAGAAGACAACGTTGGTTGGATGGACAACGGCTGGAACAGATCCCTATACTTCGGGTATGTCGAATCTTATTCCGCATAGACATACATATGGATTGTAGTTTTTTTACACAAGCTAGCCACTATGGTCACGGCCAGCCTGTGGCATGAAGGTTGTAGTAGCGCCAGTGAAGGCTTTTCTAGCGTCTTTCTTCTTTTTACCGGCGGTGGCGGAGTGGTCAAACGAGTCTAGAGGTGGCATTGTGGCCGGCAAATTCTCAGGGAAGTTGTCGGATTTCTCGGCACTTGTTAAGCCGTGCGGTTGAGACGTGTCAGCCGACAAGCCAAGCTGACAGGGGTGTCGACTTGAACGTGGGTCTCAAATTCACCAAAATCCACGTGATCCGAACAAGATTGCCACCGTCCTCCCAAAGTCGCTGGGAGGAGAGGATGCGGATCCTCTAACAGAACACATCGGTTGAGACGTGTTCTAACAGAATGGCATAGCTTTGTAAACTTGAATGAACTTTAAGGGTCCTTAGGTCCTTTTACAAAGGCCGTTTGATATTAAAAAAAAAAAAAAAGAAGAAGAGAAAGACGAGACTGCCAGAGATCCGAACCGGGACCTTTTGGGTCAAACCGGTAAGTAAAATCTATTGTTTATTCGGGTAGGTTTTTAACCAGAACAGGCCGACCCATCTGGGTAGTTCTTATACCCGTCTGAGTTAACCCAATTACTTAATCGAATGGGTTGACTCGTTAACCCGAATCTTACCCTGTTTGGGATTGAAGCAACGCCTGGTTGAACTGGATTGGTCCAGTATTGGATTAGGTTGGCTCTGTTTGGTCTGACAGTGAACCAAATGAACCTATGAACCAGTTTATATATTATGTGGTGACATTTAAAATTTTTGAGCTCTTTGATACGTTACCAACCGAACGTCACTGTTTTCAGTGCCTGTACCTTTTATGACAGTATTATATAAACGTCTCTAAAAGTCCAGCATAGCTACTATTTTGGTGACATTTATAATCTGAATGCCACTATATATATATAAACAGTATCACTGCAAGGTCACTATTTAGTGACAGAAACAAACGCCATTAAAAGTAAGTGTTTAAGAAATTTCATAAAAACCTATAAAACCTTTTAATGCTATTAGGGCTTGGTTTAACACTTATTAAAGTCATTGTTTTGGACAATGTTCTTGTCTTTTGGATGTGAATATGCCATGTAATATTTTTATAATGGGTTTTTAGAGTGGGATGCTTGTATGGACTTAGGCATGATATGTTTTCTTTATAAATGCTAAAATAATTCATAAAATCTAAAGCTACCAAGTTTGAACCCATGGACTTAGTAGACAATGATTTTGTTTTAAGAGTGGGAATTTGCCATATAATAATGATATTGTGGGTTTTTCATAGTGGGATGCTTGTATGGACTTAGGCATGGAATGTTTTTCTTTATAAATGCTGAAATAGTCCATAATACCTAAAGCTACCAAGTCTGAACCCATGTGCCTAGTATACAATCTTTGTCAACGGGATTCCATGGTTTGAATTATGATGCTTCTGTTCTGCGGGCTAGTTCCTCAGGGTATGGAACCACCACTGTAAGACCCGCACTCCATAAACCCAGTCTAACGTGGGTTAACTTGTCGTGACAGGTCTTCCCATCATAATTGGCCAGGAGAAATGGTAGGATGACAAGCCACGTGTTACAGGTACAAAAACTAACAATCTTAACTTTGTCAGGTCTCATTGGTTGAGCATGTCGGGTCACATGGGCTATGCCACCGAAAAAGCATTCGGATAAGCATAAAATAGAGTTCGTGAATAGGAATGTTTCCCAGTTTGAATTGACCACTCTCCTAAATGGAGTGAATCTACAATAGGACACCCTCCCTATATATATTTATACCATATTTTCCCACTCTCTCTTACTCTTTGATCAGATACAAAACCTAGAATTAGAGAAAGGGAACTGAGAGAGGAGTTGTGGAGAAGAAGAGGTTGTGGAGAAGAAGAGGCTGTGGAGAGGAAGAATTCACCATCGGTTTCGACCAAAGTCGCCAAGAAACCAATGGTATGTTCCTAATAACTATAAATAGATTAGGATGAACATGATCTTGGAATTCAAAGTCATCAAAGACTGATTTATGGATTCCAATACGATAAGAATTGTATTGTTGGATGGTTCACAATGATCCATCAACAAGAACGTATGCTAGAACTAGGGTTACAATGAAATAACCTAATTCCAACATGTGTTCGACCATAGAATGGTATAGGATGAACCCTAGAACGAGTCGAGAGAATGGCTCTGAAGAAAACACAGACAAAGAACCAACTTGGACAATGTCCTGTGTGTTCTCTGGAGGGACAAAAGGTCACACCGATGAGTTGACTAGTGGGACATATAATGCCACCGGTCAAGCCACCGGTCACTCTTGGGAAGTATCTCAGAGTTGACCGGTGGGATGTTTAGCATGGGTAATGCCAGACCGGACAAGTGACCAGTCAATGTCCAAAGTGGCTTTTTGCCAATCCGAATAGTGAATCTGATGAATGCAACTTTATCAGAATTGAACCTAATTTAATCCTATTAATTGTCCAGAACTTGTAATCAAGCAAGGCTATTTCCAAGGTCTCAGAGAGTGTTAAACATCACTCAACAGGTGAGGGACAAGACGCTAAACTAATTCATTAATAATCAAACTACCTTGTATGTTGTTGTTGTGTTGTATAGTGTGCATATAGCATGTCATCCAATATCTATTATTAACTGTTCATGTATATTTACTTTTGTTGTGATGTGATTGAGGATAGACATGTGTTTGTGTGTGGTTGGTGGATTAGGTGGAGAGAGATTAGAATCTTGAACCATTTGTCACACTGACATCGTCTAATCGTCATCTACCTTAGCATGCTTAATAAGGTATGAGACCAGGTATCAAGAGGAGTGCTAGCGGTGTTGGCCATAGCCTTACCATCAGGCTCTAGCTCAATCTCTATTTTGTATTGAAGGGTGCTGGGGTAGGGTCATGGATACATTATGATGACATCTAGAATTGATTAGTAACGAATCCCAGTTTACAACCTCACTAGTAGGGGTGTACATACTAGTACAGGGTAGAGTATCAGGGGGTGCTGACGGTTTGGTTGTAGCCTGCCATTGGGCTTTAGCTCTCTCTATCTTGTAGTGAGTGATGTGGGACAACAACGGTTTTGGTTGGAGCCTGACCATTGGGTGTACTCACACTCTCGTGTATGGAGGTGTGGTAGTAGCCTATCCTTACTATAGCACATTACAAACTTTACCAGACACAATGATTGAATGTTTTCTCATGCATATTGCTTGCTGCATGTTTTGTTTCTCACTAAGCTGAGTTGTGAGCTCATCCTATGAATTCGTATCTTTTTAGTTGATGATGCACGTAATACTATAGAAGATTATATTAAGGCGCCTTCTTATGGACGGATGGTAGCTTTGGATGTGCAGACGGTGGATAGCGAGCATGACTCGTTATGTGAGTGCCACTACTGCGTGTATCTTTAGGGTTTTGCTTTTGAGTTTGGAATTATAAGACTTGTAAAGATATTATTATTTTATATTTTGGCCGACATTAGAATAATTGAATTTATTTATTAATTATCAGATTAGATTCTCAGTTCATTAGTAAAAACTTTCATTGTTATCTATTTATTCTGAGTATTGGTTATATGTATGGTTTGAATGTTGGTACAGTCTTCGTGATTCTGGCTTGAACTGTTGATTCGTTGACGATTCATTCACACTTCTGGTTCGATCAGAATTAGGGTGTGACAACTTGGTATCAAAGCTCAAGGGCTCTGCCAATCAAACCAGTATGCAATAACCTGTGTTAATGAATTGAGATAGGATAATTTTAAAGCTTTAATACAAACACACATTAATAAACCATGGATGTTGGATGAGACAAGGAAATTAACAAGGCATAATACACAATTAAAAAGAAAGAACCATATATATATATATATATATGAGGATGAGTTCAGACATAATAACAAGGTATAGTCTGTAATCCGGACAGTTACCCTGGGAAAGAAAGAAAACATATAAAAAACCTATCACTCGGCTGGTGGGGGAGGTGGTGCAGGCGCCATGTCATCATGCTCATAAGCCATCCGCAGCCAGTGCACCTCCTCCTGTGTGACTCTGAGACTCTGAGCGAGATCTGCTACTCATCGGTCTGTCTCGCGCTAAGCCTCCCTGATCTCTCGAAGCAGTAACAACATTTGGCCCGACGAAGACTGAGAAGGTCCAGCCTCAGGCACTGGTTAGGGTGCAGGGGCAGGGATGTCATATAAGTCCATGTATAAATCATCCCCTACATCCTCAGTTGCTGCTGCTACTAGCGCAGCTACTGGCCCTCTCAGTGGCCGCTCATGTGCCTCTAGTTCCTCATCATTGAGGATGACATTGTAAAGCCCCATCTTGTAGATGGCCTCCCAGTCCAGATCGGCCATCATGGTCTCCTCATAGATCTGCTTGTCCTCCATGCTTACACCAAGACTATCTAGGAGAGTGGTGACCAGTCGACCATAGGGTAGGTTGCCCTTCAGCTCGGGCATCATTACGTGGTACATGGTCCTGATGATGATATATGGAAGGCAGACCCCTTGCCTAGCGCTCATGCAGAACGTCAGGTATTGGGCCAGTTACGAGAACTCATTGTAGTGACAGCTAGGGTTCATATGTGACATGTTACAGTAGTTAAAAATCAAAACAGAGCACTGATAGGTGTCTGACTGGTCCTATGGTCTCATACTGTATCGACCTTATTGCCTACGGTCGCATATGGTGCTACAGTAGCTGTGACCATATGGTTTCTGAAATATTTTCGAATGCCTATGGTCGATCTTCTGGTCATATTGGTCATGCTATGGTCGATCGTAGCTGCGACCTTGAGAATTCTAGTCACAGACTACATGCAATTTGAGTTATTCCTGGGTCAATTCTTCTGTTCTTCAATGGAGTTTATTCTAAGGTCATTCTATGACCATCATTAGTTGTTTCTTATCAACCATAATCATCAAATTCACTCCTCATAATTCTCCTTGGGATTTTCTCAAGGAAATCACATGGATCATAATAGGTTGACTTTCCCAATCCTCCATAGAATCCTTAGTCCATAGAATTAACATCTTTAGAGATTAGGCTCATACCTTTGCCTGTGATAGAGAGCCAATCTCTTCTTAGCAAATTCATTTCCTTAGCTTTTCCTTCTTCTCCTTCTCTTCCTTCTCTTCTCTTCTCTTTCTCTAGGATTTACTAATGTTATAAAAGAGTGAAAAAGGGTTGAGGGATATCCTTTATATAGAGAAAAACTCTCGATATAGAGTTTTCTTTCAATTAGGAAAGCAATCCCTTAATTTAGGAAAGTTTCCAAAACTCGGAGTCTGATCTGGGGTCTCATGGTCGATCATACGGTCACATAAACCGTCGACCGTAGGATCGAAATCATCGACCTTGGGGTTCTGGATTTGAGATTTTTGTTTCCTTCCTTATGGTCGACCATACCTACCCAGGTATGCGACCTTAGATATGTTTTCAGTGTTTTTAACTTGATTCTCATACCTGGTTTGTGATCTATCTTCACACATTCGGTCCACTTGGTCCAGGAATGATGGGAAGACCTGGCACGACATTGTTAGACCAAGTTAGTGGAGTGTGGGTCTTACATAGACTATGAAATTTGTATGGTAGATCACTGTAATTTTTGATTGCTGGAAGATTCAGGTTGTCTATTGGGTCAACCCAGATATTGTGCCTGAATCCCTAGAATGGATTGTGACAACCTAGATCGATGAGGTGTTAAAATTGCCAACAAGAGGGACACATATCTAGAAACTACCCTCTTCCTAATAAACAAGGACTCCAAACATGGTAAAGTAAAGTCTATGCGACAGCGGTAGAAGATGCCTAAAACTCTTCTAGCGTGGTCATAGGTATTCTCTTTTACTAGTTAAAATTGTTCATGCATGAATTGAGAATATTCATGAAGTATTGTCGAAGTTAAAATGCTACGTACCATCAGGTACCTTAACTATATCCAATATGCCGGCTCGAGTACTCTTTGACTCGGGTGCGACCCACTCTTTCTTGTCGTCCTCATTTGCCAAAAAAATGGAAACATCCTAAGAGAAATGGAGTCCCGTCTCTAGTCAGTACACCATTGGGACAACAAATGGGATTGGACTATTACCATGGACTGTGCAAAGTCCAAATCAGTGACAAGCAAATGGATGTGAATTTAATACTTCTAAATATGTCAGATTTTGATGCAATCCTAGGAATGGACTTGCTAGCTACACATAAGGCCAACGTTCTTTGTCTAGAAAGAAAAGTCTCATTTTGATGTTGATGGCGATAAACCGATAGTATTCATTGAAGATAAATTGAAGAAACAAAAGAAATTTTATAACTGCCCTACAAGCAAGTAAGTTACTAGCTTAGGGATGTGTTTCATCCAAATCCTGTATCCGAGGTCCTTGGTGCTAAAGGGGCCTGCAAGACAAAGACAAGAGACAAGGGAGGGGCGGGCCCTATGGCCCCGGGTCCACTCCGATGCTGAAGTTAGGAATCTGTGAATGGTTAATGGGCCCAGGATCCTAGTCCACCTTTTATGTGGTGAGGCAAGAGAGAAATCCTCAGTCCGAAGTGTCAGAGCGAGAATCCCAAGAATGAGTAATTAATGTTTGCGTGTACTTGAATTCTTGGGATTTGATATATTTATAGTGAATAATTTTTTTTCTATAAATTTTGTTTTTTCCCTTTATAGCTTTCGAACCCTGAAATGCCCTTGGCATAGCTTGGGAATTATGCTTTTCACCCTTAACTCATATGATTGGATTTATGGGGATGCTTTTTTATATCCACACGAGAATGTCTATGCGGTTGTTGACTGAGTCCTAGGTGTCGCGGTGTTATTGGTGACATGGCAAATTTCCCTAATAGGATGTACTACATATATTGCATTTGTTGTAGAGACTACCAAAGAAACTCCCAAACTAGAAGAACTATGAGTAGTGAATGAATTCCCTAAAGTATTTCCAGAAGAACTACCAGGTCTGCCACCTGACAGGGCAACAGAGTTTTAATTGATTTGCTCCTAGGATCGGCCCCTATATCCAAAGCACCTTATAGAATGGCACATATAGATCTAGAAGAACTTAAGGTTCAATTACAAGAATTGATAGATAAAGGCTTTACTAAGCTAAGTATTTCACCATGGGGAGCACTAGTCTTATTCATCAAGAAGTAGAACGAAAGTGTTAGACTGTATATCGACTATCGAGAATTTAATAAACTCATAGTCAAGAATTGATACCCCATTACCTAGGATCGATGATTTATTCGATCAACTACAAGGAACTTGGTATTCTCAAAGATCAACTTGCCATTCGGCTATCACCAATTGAAGATCAGAGAAGCTGATATTTTGAAGACTGCCTTCAGGACCTATTATGGCCATTATGAATTCAGGGTCATGTTGTTTGGATTAACAAATGCTCCTGCATCGTTCATGGAGTTGATGAACAGGGTATTCCATGACTTTTTGGACCAGTTTGCCATAGTTTTTGTAATTCCTCGGCTCAACCAGGTCGTTAACATACTCACTTTTGCCTTGTTTTGGTAAGTGAAGGGAGCTCAAGGGAGTAAGAGGGGTATTTGGGTAATTTTCCCTCATGCCTATAATGTTTAAATTAATTTTTATAAACTGGTTGCTATTGATATTCTTAAGCTTACAAATTTTGGGATTAGGATTAGGATGGTTGTAGGGCAAGAATGGTAATTAATTAATTGTTTTGTTTATAAGCAAGCTTTACTTAAAGCGAAAGTGTAGAACATAAATAATTTTATATGTTAAACAATTATGTAATATTTCATGCTAAACTAGTGGTTATTTTTAGAAACATAATGTAAGCATACCCATAGGTCTAGAGTTCAAATCTCAAAGGAGACAAATAGAAAGGCTTTATTTTCTATAGATATTTTATGTGTAGGACCCACAACATGTGGTTAATCCCTATTGGTTGAAGATGACTAAGTTTATTACTAAATTGGGATGGCATAAGTGTAAATCTGAAATAAAGAAGAGGGCATATTTGGTCCCTAAAATAAAGGGTACCTAAAATAAGAACAAGTGAGTTATGTGCATGTGCTTTAAAAGGAATCTAAGAAGAGCATTTTTGGCATTATACATTTTAAGGGTACCGATTAGGTATGGGTTGAGTTTACATGAATTGGGTATACTATATAGGGATAAGTAATACATTTCATAAAATAAAGAATATTTTGAATTAGAAAAAAAATAAAGGAATTACATAAAAGAAATGAAAATTCATTTCTAACTCTTTTGGTTGATGGTGAAAACGTATCAGAGAGGGAGAGCTTCTCTTTTTGTTATTAAGAGAAAAACTTTGATTCTTGAGTGTTCTAAGTTCAATAGATGGTTAGATGGCTAAAATGGAAGAAAACCCTTAAGGATTGTAAGCTAAAGTAGTAGGATTGAAGTTGGAGTAGAAGCAAGGAAGGAAGTTGCAGAAATTTTGGGACTCCATTGAAGAAAACCGATTTCAGCTTGGAAACTTTGAGTTTCTCTTTTGGTGATCAGTCAAAACACTCTTAAGGTCAGTTCTAGCATCCTTATAATGACTAAAGGTGAGATTGCATGTTAATTGTAAGCTGGATTGTAGAGAGTTCAGACCTTTAGGAAGCAAAATTAGAGGAAGAAGATGATGAACAGTAACCTGTTCATCATTTGTGCATATTAGAATATAAAGAAACTAAAGAATGCATTGATTAATTAATGAGTAGTTTTGATTTTGGCATAGCATGGATTATTTCCCATTCTCAAGTGTCTAAAGCTTAATGAACTACTGTAATGGATTGAGAGTCCAATTGTTGAGTAAAAGAACCTCAATGCTGAGATTTCTCTAAATGAATGATAGAAATTTACATTAGGTTGAACATTGAAACCCATTAGGATCAAACAAGCAACCTTAGAAGGTAAAGGAATTATGTTTCGATGTTTTTGAGAAGTTAGAGTGGAGCTCTAGACCTGAAAGCACAAAAATGACCAAAAAGAGGTTATTTTCAGGCTTCAGTTGTCGTGCGGCTGGACAGCGTACAGCTGATCGTGTGGCCGTAACTCCCTTTGACAGCACAATTTGTTGCTTTATGAGGTTTTTCTCTCTAGACCCTTGGGGGATGCTTAGGGGATGTTTTTGGGAATATATTAAAGATATTTGGAGAGATGTTTGTGATCTTTTTGCTCACCTAATGATTGCCAATTGTAATGATATGCATAGATGATATCATAAGGTGATTTTGGGGACTTTTATCAAGAAAGAAATCAGTTGAGCTATTCTTGGATAGAAAATTTAGGAAAAAAACGAAGGTGAGGAACTCCTTCCCCTGCAGCAAACTATTGTGGTTATATAGAATGCTTATTTGTACTAAGCTATGATGATTGGTGTTGTGGTGTATTGCTATGTACATGTAAGGTTATATGTACAATGTTGGCTCAGTATTGGTATGTTAATGTGATGAAGTGACAGTACTGTAAGAACATGTTATTAATTAAATGTGATGTAATATGCTTATATTCTATTGATAAATTAATGATATGGTTTGATGACACATGCGATATGAGTGGTGTGGTAAATGTACATCTAAATTAAGGATAATTTTGGGAATTATAAAAAATAAATGTTTGTGTGAATAAGAATGTAAAATACAATAATCGATGCTACTCATGGAATAAATGAAAGGCATGAAAGATAACATTGGTAAAGCAGTAGTCTTGTGTGTAACGTCACCAAGTGAGTTAGCCAATGGGGTGCGTAAGGGCAAGATATATATTTATACTCAGTGAGCCCAAAACACCACTTGACATGTTCAAAGAAGTAAAATAAGATGATAATGAGACTAAGAAGGTTAAATTTGATATGGTACCAATGGCGTTGCAATAGTCTTGTGTGTAATGCCACTAAGTGAGTTAGCCATTTGAATGTATTTGAGCAAGATACGTACTTATACTCGGTGAGCCCAATACATAGAAAGGAACAATGGATAAAAGATAAGGCCTAAACGGTGATTAAGGAAAAGTCATTGGTATAGCAGCATTCTTATGTGTGACACCACCAAATGAGCTAGCCAATGAGGTGTTTTTGAGCAAGATACGTATTTATTCTCGATGAGCTCATACACTACCTAAGAATGGAAAATAGAAAACAAAGAATGGGCAAGATATATAGTAAACCCAGTGAGCCCAAAAGCCTATGTTGACATTAAAAATGTGTAATGCACAAGAAAATAAGAAAAAGTATATTGCTGTAAAATAATAACTGACGTGTTGATTATGTAATAGATGTGACTGCAACAGCTCTAATTAGACAGGTTTTATGATTTTCATATGATTTAATATTACAAGTGATTGTTTAATGATTTACTTGCGGCCTATGTATTATATGTGGAGTGTTTGCATGTAAATCTACCAGGATAGGTGTCCTTCACTGAGCTTTGGCTTACTTTTTTATCTATTGACATTATTATAAATGAGGATAATGAAGGAAAGGCTGAAGCCGATGATATATGAAAGTCCAAGTGGGATTTCATCACCCCTTGGTAGTTATGGACTTATATGATGTCTTTTGAATTAAGTTTTTGTATGTGGTTGTAATATTTTATAACTAAAGAACTTGTAAATTTTTGTACATCCACCAAAAGTTGTTATATGTATTAAGTCTTCTACTGTGATACTTATCGGATCTATATTTTGTGATGTAATTAAATGATTATCCTTTTAAGAAAAAAAATTAATCGGATTTTCTATGCATGGTTATCTCTTTGAGATGTTTTATCTTTTGTTGGACCACTAATCAGATAGCCGATGCCTGAGTTGGAGGATGTTACAGAGTTGGTATCAGAGCAATGAATTATTGGTCCATATATACTATAATTATAGTTAGACTAGTGGCTTAGGAAAAAAAAACTATGCATAAGCTACCTAAAGTGAAACTAGTTAACTAGGGATATACATAAGCTGCTCACATGACTATTGTTATGCTTTGTGAATTAATTTTATATTGCTAAGAATAAGTAATGATTTTTTTCTTATTCTAGATGCCTCCTAGAAGACGCTTAACTGCATGCTCTCCAGCACCACGCTCATCATCAGTGGCATCTTTTCATGGGGAGAATGTACCTGAGGGAGGAAATGTTCCACCTCCACCTGTTCCTCTGGTATTTGATGTACCTGGGTTGAATGCCCAAGAACTTCTAGCTGTATTTGCCACCTTTATAGGTCAAATGCAAAGAGCTGCCACTAGAGGGATAGCACTAGGGATGCCTTTTCGAGTTGAACTGGTTAGGGAAGTAGAGAGAATCTTGATGAGGTTCCACAAACAAAGGCTTCTTGTATTTAAGGGTACAACATCGGACCCTATGCTAGCAGCTGAATGGCTTAGGAACATGGAAAAAGTCTTTGAAGTTGTGGACATATCGAAAGAGCATAAAGTGATTTATGCAGCACAAATGTGTCGAGGTAAAGCAGATACATGGTGGCGCTGCTAAAGCCGTATTGGGTCCAAACAATCACCGACCCACTTGGGGTGAATTCAAGAGGACTTTTGAGCAAAAGTATTTTTCTGCTAGTTATAAAAGAGCAAAGAGGACAGAGTTCTTGAAGCTGAATCATGGGTCCCTTTCCTTGCAAGAATATGTAAAGAAGTTTGATGAGCTATCTAAATTTGCAAGGGATCTGGTTGATACCGATGAGAAGAGAGCTAGACAATTTGAGGAAGGTCTTAGGGATGTGATAAAAGGGAATGTTATGGGATTTCAACTTTCCACTTATGCTAAGGTATTGGAGAAGGCTAAGATTTTTTAGTCTTGTAATAGAAGCCAAGCACCTATGAGCAAGGTGCTTGCGAAAAGACTAATGGAAAGAAAAACAACAAACCCTACCAAAAGTTTAAAAAGGGATTTAACATAAGTATTGAAATTCCAGAATGCACAACATCTGGGAAGAAGCATAGAGGGGAGTGCAGGAAGGCCTCCAATGCATGTTATCGATGTGGAGGAAAAGGACATCTAGCTGGGGATTATGGTACACCTCCAACTGGACAGCAAGGGGTGACAAAAGAGCAACCCAAAGGACAAGCTGGACAGAAACCCAATGCTCAAGCTAGAGTTTATGCTGTGTCTATAGAGGAAGCTGAAGGTGTTGCTACTGTGGCAGCAGGTAAGATTTTAAATTTTCAGTAAGTTTCCTTTTGCTCAAACCATGCTGTTAGTTATGATAATCTTGCTGGCCTGATTTTATGATTGGATGATATACGCTGAGTATGTAAATGTTAATTATTAATTAGCATAAGTATTATTTTCAGGCTATGTATCTCTAGGATGGAAGCCCACTTTTGCCATGTTTGACTGAGGCGCTACACATTCATTTGTATCTGACTCATTCATCAAAAGGCTTGGAATCAAACCTGAGAGGTTGGATCAACAAATGAAAGTATCTTTACCTTTAGGGAGATCCCTCACATCTAGCAAAGTGTATAGGAAATGTGTGGTGGACACTGAAGGAAGATCTCTTCCAGTTAATCTAATTCTTCCAAGGATGAAAGATTTTAGTGTAATACTGTGAATGGATTGGTTATCCACTCATCATGCTAGTATTTCCTGTTATGAAAAGGAGATAATTTTTAAACCTCAAGGAGAATCCAAGTTTAAGTATTTTGTAGTTAGGGGTAAAATGACTTCCATAGTACCTCTTGTATCTGCAATCAAAGTGCAAAAGCTTATGTTTCATGGATGCCAAGAATTTCTAGCATCTGTGATAGATACCTCCAAGGAAAATGTGAGACCCGTACCTAGATTCCTTTTGTGCCAGGTCTCAACACATCGACTAATGGAGCACTTGATGTGGACCCAATGGTGGTATCTGAGCCATAGTTAAGTCATTACTATGTATATTTTGTAGGGTGTGGTGCCTTAGTAGACCTTAGGTGGAATGGGTATAGCTCCCAAAGCATTCAGGCCAAATAATTAGCTAATAAGCTATATTTCGACCCAATCAGATGATTAACAGGATGATTAACTACCCGATTATCAATAATCGGTTGATCGTGAGATTAGACCTTCTCGCTCCTTGATTTCTATAAAAAGGGGACTAAGCCCTCCTTTTCTCACTTCTGGGAAATGTGAAAGAGTGAGAGAGAGGAGAAGAGAAGAAGATAAGGGGAAGAAGAACTTGAAGCTAAAGCTCCAAGCCCTAGCCCCCTTGAAGGTAAGTTCAATAAACCTCCTCCTCTCTTTTGTTTTGTATTTAAGGCAAGAGGCCTTGGTGGTTGAGATCCATTAATGGAGACTCCATTAATGACCTAGATTTAGGTTTGTATCCACCCAACTCTATAAAGGGAGTTATTAGAGCCATAAATGGCTCCCATTGTACTTAATAATGGTGGGAATAAGTTCCCACTAACTAAAATGGGAGTATTGAAGTAGAGAACAAGTCTCCAAAGCTTGGAGACAAAGCTCAGTTCGTGACCTAGTTTTGGGTCTGAACTAAAGGCACAACCAGAGGCCTAGTTAGGTCCATTCCTCTGGATAGTTTATACCAAAGCTTTGCCAAGACCATTGCCTTGGCTTATGACCAATGAACTAATCGAAGCCTCATACCAGAGGACCTTCTTGAGGTTCAATCCTCCGATTATCCTCCCAGTCATCCAACCTATTATCCGGTAGGTCTGAATCCTAGACCCTCCATTTAGGCTTAATACTAAGCAGAGGCAGTGCTAGATGATAGATCACCCTGTAAAGCCCCTAAAAAACCTACTGGAACCCCAGTATGTATGACAATATTAGAGCTGGATGCTCGACTATCTGCTCATTCCTCCGACTCTGTCAACTTAGAAAATACTCTAAATGTTAACTGAATGGCTGTACTGAAGGCACCATCAATTGGTTTTACCCTCTAGTTCAGTTTATTTAAACTAATTTGCCTAGTAATGATTAAAAAGTCCATGCATGGGATTCTTGAATTTTCTTGGGACCCATGTATGGAAAGGTAAGGCTTGTCCATAATGATTAAAAGCCATGAAACCAAACTAATGAATCCTTATATGTTAAATAGGTGTTTAACATGGGTGGCCGTTGAAGCCTTTTGTTGGCTTCGGATTACTGCTGCACTTCTTGTGCAATCAGGTGAGGGGTCTAGTCCACAGACTTAGGGCATTCTTAATAACATGTCTACTTTGCTTAGTAACATGCCTAGATTGTATTTGATGATATGTTTTATTACTACTATCTATGAGCATGCATTGCATTATAACAATTATGAATGTGTGTATGAATGTTTGGGCATGATGGATGTGTAGCATGTATGAGCACAATACACGGGCCATGTTGTTAGTGCTAGGCTCTAGCGGGGGCATGGTGATCAATTGGAGTAGAGCCAGGGTTCTTCGTTAGGGCATAGCCTTTTTTATATGTGTATAAGTGTACAACCATGTATGATGGTTTGTGTAACGCATTGGAGTTTGGGTACACGGATCATGTTGGATTGTAAGAGGATTAACTATGTATGATGATTTGTGTGACCCATTAGAGTGTGGGTACATGAATCATGTTAGAATGTAAATTCACTAGTAAAGGTATGATGATCCATGGGAGTGGTGAGCCGAGGATATTTGCTGGTGTAAATCATGATGGTTTTGTCGACATGGTAGTGGGGACACGGTGATCCATGGGAGTGGTGATCCGGGGACTTCAATTGATGAGCAGCCAGAATGAAGTAAATGTACATAATAGACATAGGTGGTGTCATTCCCTATTTTCTATGCCCTTCCAGTAGGGGTCAAGATACTGGCATAGCTTCGCACTTCCAAAGGTTGGGTGACCCTCAGAGGAGTTAGTGACCTATGGGTGTATGGTAGCTGGCATATGTGGGGTCTATGATGGGAGGTAACGAACCCTGTAAGGATTAGTGTCCCAAAAGGGGGAGTTTGTTTGTAGAAGCAGTTTAACGGCTCGAGGTCATCTATTTAACTTCTACCTTCGCCCAGGATGTAGTAACACAAAACTGAGGCCTAATATAAAATAAATTGTATTTCATATCATTTGATGTTGTATGTTGCATGCATGTGATACTAAATTTTCACTGAGTTAAGATGTGAGCTCACCCTCGTGTTGACACTTCTTTTCAGATTCTGTTGAGGTGATTTCTCTATCGCCGATTTTATGGAGTCCCCTCCAGCGAGCGTGGTCACTGGTACTGATGATGTTGATTGAGAGCATGGACGTAGCCCTGCCCTTACTTTTTTGCTTCTAGATATTATGATTCTTTTTGTTGATAGATGAAGATATCTATCAAGAACATGTAACATATTTACTCTTTTTGTTTTGGCTATGTGTATATGGATATAGTGGTATTTTGTGGAGAACAAATGGTTTGTAATTTGTAAACTGATACATAGTATGGGATATGTTATCATTATAGCTGCATCTGTCAGTATTAAATGCTTCCGCTTATATTATTATTGCTTCTTGATTATTGTGGTTATTGCATGTGTAGACTATTGGATTTAATTTGTAATCATTGTGGTTAGCGATCTTGGATGTATTCAGGTGCCACAAGGGTTGACCCAGATATCACGCTTGATTTTTCAAAATGGACTGTGATAACACTGGTATCAGAGAAAAATCACTTTGTATTATTTATATGTCTCCCCTGCCAATGTATTTTTATGTGTTGGTGGCAGATGCATTGTTTAATTAAAAGACTTATACAAACCAATAGTAGTGAATAGGGACAACAATAATTTTGTCACCGATTATGAGAATTAAACAAGGGAATAATGCACATGCATAAGTAGAAGAGTATATATATATATATATATATATATATATATATGTTTTGTGAGTACAAAATGGGGTATAGTCCACAACCCGAACTGTTACCCTATACACATAATAAGTATTAAAAGGAAGATGCTAGTATCAAGCACATAGTAAAAGAAAAGATAGCGTGATCATTGAGGATCCATAGCACTGGTGTAGTGGGCATAAGCTGATGGTATCCCTTTACCAAACCTTGGTGGTATGGGTAGGGAATCACCCCTGCAGACACCATGGAGGCTCGAACCTATTTAAGATCCTCATCATAGGCATCCTGGGCCCTTTCTATGGCCTGTTAAACATGTTGCATGCCGGCCAATTCCTCTATGATTTTCTGCTGACCCTCCTGGACAGTGGTAAACATTTCCTCAACTCAAGCCATACTTCCTCGAGGCCTAACTGCTGCTATAGAAGTGGATGCCCCATCTCCTATTGAAACCTCCCTCTCACCTGGTGGGAGCAGGAGAAATGTATAAACCAGTCCGATGACATAGTAGACGGCCACTATACACTCTCTATCAATGAACTCGGAGTGTCAGATCCATCATTGTTAACACATCGGCTTCAAAAAAGAGCAGAAATTCCCTGTCACCACATAGGTGTTGAGATCGAGCTATTATTTATCGGTTTGTTCAGTAATGAACCACTTTTTCTAACTGTCCTGTATGAAAGCTAGGAATGAATATATCCATTTTAATCTCCTTGAATTTGATGAACCAAGTGGTTGGACCTTGTTGCCTAATGAACCGCCCCCCGAGAACGAAGGCCGAAGCGGCTGCCAGCTGCACCTTACGGTCCGAAAGTCAAGTCAAATCGACCCCAGATCCACCAAGGGATAGACGAGCAGGAAGCGCCCAAGCCACATCACAAAGATCCAAAGATTGCAGCTTCCTTTGGGTCATGAAGCCCATGGCCAATCACGGGGTCAGTCGAAGCAACTAAATTGACCCGGATAATGTTTGTTCAATGGATTTCATAAGGGAGCTAACATTTGTATGGCCGAGTCAGCCTGTATGTGTATGTGACCTCTTTCTATCCCCATTTACTCTATGTTCCTAATGCGTGTCCGTTCAATCTTTTTTTCCCTATACTATTAAAGTGAGCTGAGGTGAACCTATAATCTTGTCTACCCTTTGAGTAAGATACTCTCTTTTTAGGAAAATTGACTAGGACTCCTATCAATCAATAG
The DNA here is from genome assembly GCA_028583415.1 of Protea cynaroides. Lineage (NCBI taxonomy): Eukaryota > Viridiplantae > Streptophyta > Magnoliopsida > Proteales > Proteaceae > Protea > Protea cynaroides. The sequence continues at coordinate 72,650,242 of CM053275.1, forward strand.
GGTAAGATACCATATAATCTGACGTATGACTAGGATCACATCCCAAAGCCTACTTAACCCTCTTGTCAAACTTCTGAAAGTCAACAATGGTTACAAATGGAAACTCTGAACAAATGCTAAGTTCTAGATAGGATAAGATAACCTGATTAGAGAAAATTCTCAATATCCTATGGAACTTGATTCAGTTGAGGATTTGATTTGGGAAATAATGGATGCTAATTTCTAAGAAAATACTTGATGGTACCTGAGTAAATACTTCCAAGATGGTTCAATTGTCACATTTGGTTCATGTCAGGTTCATGTTGGAACTAAAGAGAAATCTGGCCCTAGGATGGTTTAATTGTCACATTCGATTCATGTTGAAACTAAAGAGAGATATAGCCCTAGGATGGTTCACCGTCACCTCCGGTTCATATTAAGTTCATGTTGGAACTAAAGAGAAATCTAGTTCTAGGTGGTTCAACTGTCACCTCTGGTTCATGTCAGGTTCATGTTGAAACTAAAGAGAGATCCAATCTTAGGCCGATTCAATCGTCATATTTGGTTTGTGTTCTAGTTCGTATTGGAATTCGAAAGAGTTCCACCCCTTTATGCTCAATGCCATGATCTAACCTTAGACCAATTCAACAGTCACATCTGGTTCATGTTTCGAGTCATGTCAGAATCAAAGAGAGCTTTATTTCATCTGAATTTGGTGTCGATATTCTAGCCATAAGTTTATCCAACTGTTGCCTCCAGTTCATGCTCCGGTTCATGCTATGATTGAGGAAAAATTTCATTTGTTTAAGGCCGATGTTTTATCCCTGAGGTGTTCAACCGTTACTGTCACACCCCAATTCGGATCCAACCAGAATGGTGTGAGTGAACCGTCATTGAACCAACGGTTCACACCAGGATCTCGAATAGGCCGTGTCCACTCATACAAACCATTACACATAACCAGAATCAGAATATAAATAATATAGCGGAAGTCTTTAAAATATAATGAACTGAGTATCTATTGATAAATTAAATAAGTATCCCATTATTCAAATCCAAATCATAAATATAATACCTTTACATCACTTCAATCCAACCGAAAATAATGAAAATAAATAAAAGTCAAATCAAAGGTACACGCAGAAAGGGCACTCGCATGAAGCGTCATGCTCGTCCTCTCCAGCCTGTACATCCAACGCAGCAACACCACCATAAGTCGGAGCATTCATGTAGTCATCCACAGTGTAACCTGCATCAACATCTAAAAACAATGTGTACATAAAGGGTGAGCTCACAACTCAGCTCAGTAAGACAATCAGACAGTTTCATAATATTATGCATGAGTAACAATCAATTTTATGCGGTGGTCTGGTTTAAGTTTGCAATGTGCAATAGAAAGGTTTGGTGGCCCCCGCACCTCTATACACGAGTGTGTGGCTCCTCATGGATCACACCCCCATTGGCCCACATGCACCCATCATGGAATAGAGATAGAGCTAAGATACCCCCGTACCTCCCCTGATGCTCTACCCATACCAGTACCTAAGCCCCTACTGGCCAAGGCTCACAAACTGGGCTCGCAACTAACCAATCCTATATGTCATCAATGTATGCTCTATCCCAGCACAGCCGTCTACGGCATAGAGTTAAAGCTAAGGCATTCCCACACCTCCCCTGATGCCCTATCCGCAACTAACCCACTAGGATAGAAACAATACGAAAAAAAAAACCCACAAAAAAAAAAGGGAAAAAAACGGGGGAAAAAGCCAAGAACAGGGGGAAAAGGGAAACAACAACCGGCCAACACCAAAAACGACAATGTACCATGACCTTCCCCTGATGCCCCATCCGTACCAAGCATGTTAAGATAGAATACTACAAAAGGTTCTAATGTGAGGAGCGATCCCAGGCCCATGCCCCACTTCACACACTAACGAAAACAATCACATGCTTAACAATCACATCCTATCAATGTATGAACAATAATAATAACTGAAAGTAAAGGATGGCATGTGAATATGCACAAACATCACATCATATATATTCAGGTAATTAACAACAACTTACTGTCCATTAATTATTAGGTTTAGGTCAGATTCCCTTACTTGACGCTCGTTTGATAGCTTGCTCCATGTCGCAAGATCCAAACGGGAAGTCACAAAGTCCTACAATATTATTAGGGTTTCATTAGAATATTTTTCTTAGGGTTTTATGTTGGTCAGAAACCAACAAAGTCCAAAACCAACCTTTCAGACCTGATCGGTCGCAACATACCGGTTGCAGCTCTGTGATCAGACTAGCAACCGGTATGGTCGACCGGTATGTCTCTGGAAGACCATACATGGGTTTTTCGACTGCCGTCGATCATCCTCCATGGATTTCCAAGGTTTCTCCTATCCATTCTAAGTCTAATCTTTGAGTTAGAGTTATCCCCAACTCATTCGAGTCTAGTTTCGATGAATATCATCTCGGAACTCGAATCCAGGGTTTGACGGCAACTTAGGGTTTATTGCCCAATTTAGGGTTTTAGATCAATACCTACTTTTCATGGTATTGATCCACCCACACAACTAACATAGGGTAAGAATATTGATTCAAACACTTACCGTGGACTGGCGTAGAGTGAGCTTCGTCGAACGGCAATGGCGGCACCCCCTTCTTCTTCCTAGCTCCTTCTCCTTCCCAACCTCCTTCTCTTCTCTAGAGTTTGTGAGAGATAATGGAAAGGATTTGAGGAGGTTTAAGGGTGTATTTATAGGCTAGAATTAGGGTTTAGTAACCCTATTAGGATTAGGAAAGTCTTAGGATTCGAAATCAGGAAAGTGGGACCCTCAGAAGTCAATTTCTGGATTTCCACATTCAGCTGCGCAGAGCTGACCGGTCGACCTGTACCAAGACCGGTACCATCGACCGGTCAACATAAAATGATGACTAATTGACCCTCTTTGATCCAATTTCATACCTGTTTGTCATCCACTCGTCCCGTCTGGCCCGGTGATGATCGAAAGACCTGCTACGACACAAAACCAAGGTTTAGACCGGGTTTACGGAGTGCGGGTCTTACAACTCCCCCACCCTTTAAAAGAAATTTTGTCCCAAAATTTGCATGTAGGTTTCACAACTCCCCCACCCTTAAAAGAAATTTTGGCCCCGAAATTTGAACGTACCTTGATCGTTGAAAAGGTTAGGGTACTCCTTCCTCATCGCGCTCTCCTCTTCCCAAGTAATTTCCTCCACATTTTGGCTTCTCCAATGCACCTTCACAAAATGGATGTCCTTGGTTCGAAGTTGCTGTACCTTTCGACTTGAGAGCATCACAGGAACCACTTCGAAAGTTAAGTCTTGGTCAAGTCGCGGGGGATCAGCGTCAAGATGTGCGATGGATCTCTCGACATACTTCTTGAGTAATGATACATGGAACGCGTTATGAACGCTTGACATAGATGGTGGTAGAGCCAATTGATATGCTACATTACCACGTCGGTTCAATATCTCATATGGTCCCACATACTTGGGGCATAGCTTCCCCTTCTTACCAAACCGTTTCAGACCTCGCACCGGTGACACCTTCAAGAATACTTTGTCACCACCGCAAACTCCGGATCTCGACGTCGATTATCCGCATAGTGCTTTCGGGTCGAACTTGAGCTGTCTTTACTCTCTCTTTGATCTGATCAATCACTCGGTAAGTTTCTTCAACAAACTCTGGTCCTACAATTCTTCTTTCTCCCACCTCGTTCCATAACAGAGGTGAACGACACTTCTTCCCATAGAGTGCTTCATATGGGGCCATCTGAATTGTAGCCTGATAACTGTTGTTATAAGCAAACTCGATAAGTGATAGCTTCTCATCCCAAGCTCCCTTGAAATCTATTGCACAAGCTCGGAGCATATCTTCTAAAATTTGAATAGTTCGCTCTGACTGTCCGTCCGTCTGAGGGTGAAAAGCTGTATTGAACTTCAACTTTGTTCCCATACCTTTTTGTAATCCTTCCCAGAACTTTGATGTAAAATGGGGATCTCTGTCAGATACTATACTCTCTGGAATGCCATGAAGTCTGACTATATTATCCACATATAACTTGGCTAGTTTCTCCATGGTATACTGAGGTCTGACCACAATAAATCGAGCTGTCTTGGTGAGTCGGTCGACTATAACCCAAACTGCATCCACTGACCTTGGTGTCAAAGGTAGACCGATGATGAAATCCATGGTGATACAATCCCACTTCCATGCAGGTTCTGGTAATGGCTGTAGTAAACCTGCGGGTCTCTGCCTTTCCGCTTTAACTTGTTGACAATTCAGACACTAGAACACGAAACGAGCTATATCTGCTTTCATACCCCTCCACCAATATAGTCTTCTTGAATCATGGTACATTTTGGTACTTCCTGGATGTACCGAATATGGAGTGTAATGAGCTTCAGTCATAACTCGATCTCTGATATTGCAGTCTTCACTTTCAGGTATACATAACCGTCCACGATACCTGAGTACTTTGTCTGAATCCAAGGTAAAGTCAGGATTGCTTGTACCCTTCTCTAAGTCTTCTTGCACTGTCTTGAGATGTGGATCTTGTAGGGTTGCTACTTTGACTTCATCAACTAGATCCGGTTTGATCATCAAAGTGGCGAACATCATGGTGAACTTATGAATTAAGCCTTGCTCAACTGGATCTTCTGCAGTCTCTATTATATACTCTTCATCACCCTCAATTGAACTTGAGGCTGCAGCACATAATGCAGCATTTGTACTTCGCCCGGCCTCAGGTTTCGATGCCCACTTTCTGCTTAAGGGGTCAGCCACAACATTTGCTTTGCCCGGATGATACTGGATGTCACAATCATAATCTTTCAACAATTCCAGCCATCTCCTCTGTCTCATATTCAGATCTTTCTGAGTGAAAAGATAAGTTAAGCTCTTGTGATCTGACTTGATCTAAAACTTCTCATCGTACAAGTAGTGTCTCCAAGTCTTGATTGCATGTATAACCGCTGCTAGCTCCAAATCATGCATAGGATAGTTCTTCTCATGCTCCTTTAACTGTCTTGATGCATAAGCAATCACCTGTTCTCCTTGCATCAATACACACCCAATACCCAACCCTGAAGCATCCGTATATAAAGTAAACGGTACACTTGGTTCTGGTATGGTCAAGATAGGTGCAGAGACTAGTCTTGACTTCAAAGTTTGAAAGCACTTCTCACACTCATCTGTTCATGTGAATTTCTCTCCCTTCTTGGTCAATCTAGTGAGTGGAACAGCGATCCTAGAGTAATCTTCTACGAATCTTCTATAATAACCAGCCAACCCAAGGAAACTACGAATCTCCGCAACAGATTTTGGTGCTTCCCATCCTACTATAGCAGCTATCTTACTTGGATCAACCTTGATACCGTCTTTAGATACAACATGGCCCAAGAAAACCACTTCCTTCAGCCAAAACTCGAACTTCTTGAACTTAGCATAAAGCTTTTCTTGTCTCAGCCGTTGTAGGGCTGCCCTCAAATGTGCTGTATGAGTCTCCATGTCCTTAGAGTAGATCAATATGTCATCGATGAATACGATGACCGAAGTGTCCAACATATCATGAAACACTCGATTCATCAGTTTCATAAACGACGCTGAAGCATTGGTCAACCCGAAAGACATAACTAGAAACTCATAATGCCCATACCACGTCCTGAAAGCAGTCATCGGAATATCTCCGGCCTTGATCTTCAGTTGGTGATACCCCAATCGGAGATCAATCTTCGAGAAAACCTTTGCACCCTGCAATTGATCGAACAGATCGTCGATTCTAGGCAAAGGATATTAATTCTTGATCGTCAATTTGTTCAGTTCACGGTAGTCAATGCATAGCCTTACACTTTCATCCTTCTTCTTGACAAATAATACCGGTGCCCCCCAAGGTGATATGCTAGGTCGTATGAAGCCCTTATCTAACAATTCTTGTAATTGGGTCTTCAACTCCTTTAACTCCGTAGGGGCCATCCTGTATGGTGCTTTGGACACCGGCGTCGAACCTGGCATAAGGTCTATTACAAACTCTGTAGCCCTGTTCGATGGTAGACCTGGAAGCTCCTCTGGAAATACATCTGGGAACTCTCGAACCACATCTATATCTTCCATCTTGTGTGACTCCGCCGTGATATCGACTACAGATACTAGATACCCCACTCCCCCTTTCTCTAAACATCTTTTAGCTTTTAGGGCAGAGAGGATCAGCTTCCGCTACCTAGGTAACTTGGTCCCTGTGAAGCTATACTCCTTTCCCTTCTGGTCTGTAAGCAGAAGCTTCCTTTCACCACATAATAGGATAGCTGAATGATGGCCTAGCCAATCCATTCCCAAGATGACATCAAAGTCTGCCATCTCAAGTAGTACCAGACTTGCTTCTAAGTCTCGACCTTCAATACAAACTATACATGGTCCATAATATTCGGTCAAAGCCACTTCGACTCCTAGCGGAGAGCGAACTATCAAGCTTGGGTTCAAGTGCTTGATCGGTAACTCTATTCGCTTCCCAAAGGAAATAGAAACAAAGGAGTGCGTGGCCCCAGAGTCAAATAGTACTCTAGCAGGTATACCAACTACATTTACAATTCCTAGAATTTTTATCATCCCTTAGTTCTATATGCGCATACACCCAATGAAAATTAGTAAGCGAAATAGTAAGGGATAGAGTCATACCCGTGACCACATCGGGTGATGCAGCTGCCTCTTCAGTGGTGACCGCATAAACTTTTCCTTACTGGGGAGGTTGCTTCCTAGGTAGAGTGCAGGTCCTTGCAATATGACCCACTTGCTGACAGTTGAAACATTTGATATTCGGGTTGAATCTGGCATTCTGTGGCACAGGTGGTGCCGTATTGTTTCTAGCAGGTACTGTAGCGGTCTGAGCCCTGTATGGGCGAAAGGGTCTACTGTTACCGCCACCCGAACTCTCAATAGCGGGTCTCTTCACTCCTCTGTTCTGAGCGAAGAAGTTGTCCCTCTGACTGGACTCTATTACCCTCGCAACCTGCACAGCCTCATTATATATTTTCTTATCCAGACCCAATATGTGCTCTCTGATGCTTCCACGTAGTCCCATGGTGAACCTACGTGTCTTGGTCTCTTCCTCTTGCATACTTGCCGGTGCGAAGAAAAATAACTCTTCGTACCTTCGCTAGTAAGCATCCACAGTCGATTGGGACTGTTGCAGATTAAGGAACTCCTTCTCCATCTGATCTCTGAAGCTCTTTGGAAAATACTTATCGAAGAAGGCAACCTTGAACACTTCCCAATCTACTTGTGCATGTTTCGTCTCCAGATATGCCCGTGTAGAATTCCACCAAGCATTTGCATCTTCTTTCAGCATATGAGTGGCAAATAAGACCTTTTCCTCCTCTGTACAGGTCATCAGTCGGAAGTTTTTCTCCATCTCTGCAACCCACTGTGCTGGCCACAATGGTTTCCCTGTCTTACCGGTGAATGATGAAGGCTTCAACTTCGGGGAATCTATCCACCGCTCTCGCTCGAGATCATGCTGTCCCCCGAGTGTTCATTCCGTACCATGGTGGTGGATACGGATAGGCTCCCGGTACACAAAAGGCGACGGAAACCGATGCGGTGGTGGTACATTCCGTGCTTGGCCCATCGGGCCTTGGGCTACCCTGCATCGGCTGTGAAGTATTTTTCTCTCCGGACTCGGGCGTACCTTCGGTGGGGGACGAGAACCCGGTGGCCCGAGCATCTTCGGTATCTCGCTCGGGGAACTCTTCTGGCTGAGCTTGCTTCTGATAGACCAAGTTTGTAACAATGGTCTCCGAATTCCTGTGAGGTGGGCCAGGTAAATTTGTCGGTACCTCTGGAACCCGTTCTTCCTCAACTTCTGGGCTTGGCTCTCTAACATGGCCTTGATTAACCTGTTCTTCTTCCTCGAGGCGCATCTTAGCCTGGTGACGCTTCCGACCCCTTCGACCATTTCCGCCCACCATCTCAGACTATTCTGTTTGAATCTGAGAAGAAGACATAACACATGAAAATGAAGTAATAGTGGTGTTAGTCTTGAACCATATAAGGCTAAACAGTCATAAAAAGGAGTAATTAAGTCTACAAATTTTTAAAAAATTTTCAGGGTTTTTCTAGCTTTTCAGGTGTTGACCGATCGATACATACCGGTCGACACTCTATAAACAGAGATGCGACCGGTATAGTCGACCGGTCAGAATGGAATTTCTGACCGAGACATAGCGGTCGCAGCCCCTTTGGGGTACCGGTCGACCGGTATGCCCAGAAAGGGCTTTAAAATCGCGAAAAGTGAGATTTTTCTCACTTTTCTTTCTTTCCTCTCCTCCGGTGGCGATTCTACTCTGGACTCCGAGTTGCTACAGTCCGACCGGTGACCTTAGAAGCCGATTCCTTCCGTTCAAAGCGTAGAACATCGTCTCCAGGTAGGTCTCTTCCTTCTCTTTCAAGTTTTTAGATATTTTCCATATCGTCTTTATGTAAAAATTTAGGTTTTTCTTTGATTGAGATGTTCCAACTGTAGGAACTCTTTTCCTTCGGCTTGGAAAGGGTTTAGGGACCCCCAAGTGAAAAAGCCCTCAACCAATTTGAGGTTTCACCAAACGGTTTTCATAAAAATTGAATTTTTACAAATTTTGACCTAGGTTTTCAAAATTTTCAAAATTTCTTGATTTTTCTTAATTTCTGGAAATTTTTTATTGTAATTGCTTGTGATTGATTTGTTGAAGAGTGTGGGGGTTACGTAAGTCCTCTTCCCCATGTTTTTGGGTGAGTTTGAGGCTTTTTTCCAATTTACTGTCGTTATGCTGCCGAAATTTTGAAAATTTTCTAATATTTTCTTCTTGTTTTCTTTTGTTTTGCAGTTAAAATGGCTCCCCAACGTGCTCTTGGGAAACGTCCTCATGGCTCGAGTTCACGTGCTCCCCAGCCACCAGTTCCCCAATTTGACGAGCACTGGTTTCGTTCTATAGAGGCACAGGCTCGGTTCCCGTGGTTTGATAACAAGAGCATAGAATCTGGGCGCCGGGTTAACCTAGATTAGCTGGAGAGATTCAACGTGCGAGCCGCTTTCAACGCGCTTGGGTGGGTACCGCTAATATCCTACACTGATACCACCCGTCCCAATCTGGTTAAGCATTTCTATGCTAACCTGGAGCTGCATGGAGATGTTAACGATCCCAACTAGGGTAGGGATTTACGCATCACCAGCTATTTCAGGGGTGTACCTATCTCATTCAACATCCACCAGCTGGCCGACCTTCTAGGGGTTCCTAATGATGGAGACCTAGTGTATTGCCCTCCCAAAGCGAAGGGCTATCTGACTGAGGATCTGTGCCGAGAGATAGTGGACCAGATACTAAACCCTGGAACTCCTATGAAGGCGGCTAGCTTGAGACCTGTACCTCGGGTATATAGTCGCATCATTCAGCACAACATCGTGCCCCAGAGCGGCCATTACAGTGAGTTATCTCAGCTCACTCAGTACATCACCTATTGCGTCTGCACTGGGGAGCGGGTCTCTCTCCCTTACCTCATCATCAGGACCATGCATCAGGCGACGCTGGCCGATCAGGCCAGTAACCTTCCCTACGGTCGTCTCATTACCTTCTTGCTACGTCGCCTGGGTGTGAGCATGAGAGGCGAGGTGACAGTTAAGGATACTATGACCTCCGACATTGACTAGGACGCCATTCAGAGGATGCAGATGGTTGACCTGCCTATTAGCGATGACGAGTTGGAGGCTCGCCCTCGCCAACTCGGGAGGGTAGCAGCCGCGGCGGCAGCAGTAGCAATAGCCAATGCAGCCTATGCAGCCGAGCTCGAGCATGATGATGACGAGGATAGGGCCGAGGGTGTACCAACGTCAGCTCCACAGCCTACACCTGCAACACCACCATCTACCTCTACAGCTGGACCATCTCAGCCTCCCTCCGACACCATGATGGGTATGATTATGGAGATCAGGGACACTCACCGTGAGATGAGCCGTGACTTGGCGCAGTTGACTCGCAGTCTCAGAGTCACACAGGATCAGGTGCACTGGCTCAGGGTCACGTATGAGCGAGATGACGATATAGCATACCCTATTCCTCCTAGGCCCCCTACCCCATGATTGTCCCTCCTTATTTTCTTTCTTCTGATGGTTTATAATACAGGGTAACTGTCCGGTTTGTGGACTGTACCCTGTAGCACTATTTTATCTGATACCCATTTTCTTGTTTAATGAAATTTTTTATGTTTCACCTAACTAGTGTATGTGCACATGTTAAGTTTCATATTTAGAATAGTACATTATTCTCTTTCTTAATTAGTCTCAGGTATCAAACAATGCTTAGGGTGTGTTTGTATTAAGATTTTTTAAATTTTTCCTAACTCAGTTCATCGACTTAGTTAAGTGCAATATGGTTTGTTGGACAGAGCCCGAGAGCTCTGATAGCAAGTTGTCACACCCCAATTCTGATCCAACCAGAATGGTGTGAGTGAACCATCATTGAACCAACGGTTCACACCAGGATCTCGAATAGGCCGTGTCCACTCATACAAACCATTACACATAACCACAATCAGAATATAAATAATACAGCGGAAGTCTTTAAAATATAATGAACTGAGTATCTATTGATAAATTAAATAAGTATCCCATTATTCAAATCCACATCATAAATATAATACCATTACATCACTTCAATCCAACCGAAAATAATGAAAATAAATAAAAGTCAAATCAAAGGTACACGTAAAAAGGGCACTCGCATGAAGCGTCATGCTCGTCCTCTCCTGCCTGTACATCCAACGCAGCAACACCACCATAAGCCGGAGCATTCATGTAGTCATCCACAGTGTAACCTGCATCAACATCTAAAAACAATGTGTACACAAAGGGTGAGCTCACAACTCAGCTCAGTAAGACAATCAGACAGTTTCACAATATTATGCATGAGTAACAATCAATTTTATGCGGTGGTCTGGTTTAAGTTTGCAATGTGCAATAGAAAGGTTTGGTGGCCCCCGCACCTCTATACACGAGTGTGTGGCACCTCATGGATCACACCCCCATTGGCCCACATGCACCCATCATGGAATAGAGATAGAGCTAAGATACCCCCGTCGTAAGACCCATGTCAAACTAACCCGGTCTTACCACCTTGAACCAGGTTTACCCATCATGGTCGAGTCAAGTGGACCAAGGGCGTGATGAAGATCGAGATCCCAGGTATCAAATTTACCCAAAAACACTTAATTTTAGGGGAAGGGTCGCATACCCAGCCAAGTAGGGTCGGACCTCCCAAAACAGAATGTCAGACCCTCAGATTTGAAGGGAGGGTGGGATAGCTTACGACCCTTGGGTCGACGGGATCATCGACCCTCCCATCGACCCTCGGTTTCTGACGAATATAGAAATTAGGAAATTTCCTAATTTTCGATTGGGATTCTTTCCAAATCTCAATGGGACTATTATAGGACATTCCTACTCTATTTAAAGGACGTCCCTAAGCCACTTTCACTCCTTTCACAACCCTAATTGAATTGAGAGAAAGAGAGAAGAAGGAAAAGAGGAAGAAAGGAGACAAGGAGGAAGACTTAGCAAAAAGGAGAAGAAATTCGCGGAGAAAAGTAATCTTCTCGGGTATGGATACTAATTCCATGAGTTTCTACGGACCTTAGGTTAGATATGGTTGAGTGTAGGATTTCGGGAGAAACCCAAACCATCCATTCATGGTTAGGTTTTTCATGGAAAACCATAGGATGATGCATGAAAACTATTTAGATGGATTATACATGGTTCTAGACCATGGAATGGCTGTTGAATGAATGTAGGAAGCAAGCCATAGGACCCCAAACACGAAGATTGGATTTAAAAGTGGAAATTGGACCGGAGTGCATCGAGGGTCGCACCGAGGGTCGATAGACCATCCGACCCTAGGTGTTTCGACCATCGACCCTCGGCATTCGGGAAGTTCGGGAATGAGGGGAGGGTCGATAGACCCCATCGACCCTAGCATCGACCCTCGGTTGATGAGAATGGTTTTAAATTCGAATTAATTCTAATTAAATTCTATCGACTTTGTTAGGTTTGCTAGCAATATAATAACGTTATAACGGTGATTCTAAAGCTTGGAAAAATATCTTTTAGCAAGCTAAGGTGAGGAACCTTAACTCCAAACTAAATTGGTTAATAATAAACTGTTTTCAATTTCTTGAGTCCTATGCTATGTTTGATTCTATGCGAATATGTTGTAATGTGCATCCGACATGCCATCCAATATTTCTATTACTTGTTCATGCATATTTACTTTATTGTTTTATAACATGATGATGATGATGATGATAGGAATAGGCATGTGCTTGTATGTGTGTGGTTGATGTGCTTGATGCGGCGAGTATCGGGGGAGGTGTGATGAGAACGTCAATAAGCGTTAACCTTTGGCGGGTCTCGGGCACTTTAGCTCTATCTCTAACTCAAGTCTTGTGCATTGACATCGTCGTATCGCCATTACCTTAGCGAGAACTATTATGTCGTAGAGTATCGGGGAGGTGGTCTCGGTCCTTGTAGTCTCCGACTCTACGGGGGGCCTTAGCTCTATCTCTATGGGCATTCGAGGGGACTTTGGGGTGAGGCCTTGGATACCTTGTTTGGCATTAGGATTGGTTAGTAGCGAGCCCGGGTTGCAAGCCCTCGCTAACGGGGGGCTTACGTGTTAGTATAGCATTATATAGCAATAAGCGTTAACCTTTGTTGTATAATGTTATGGTAGGGTGGATGGGGGCGACGATAAGCGTTAACCTTCGGGCGGGCTTCCACACCTGTGTATAGAGGCGGTGTCAATAAGCGTTAACCTTTGACCACCCAACCTTTCTATTGCGCATTGCAAACTATAAACCGGACCAAAGATATAAATTGACTTTTTGCATGCATATGTATTGTTGCATTGTTTTGGCTACTCAGCGAGCCGTGTTGTGTGCTCACCCCTCGGCGTCGAATATTTTTAGTTGATGATGCAGGTTACACGGTCGAAGATTATATGAGCTGCGTCTGCGTACGGGAATATAGCGGCAATGGCACGTTGGGCTGAAGATGATACACACGACTCCTCTTGCGGGTGCAACTCGTGTGTATTTGATTAGATATTTTTATAGGTTTCTTTTATTTGGATTTATTAAAGACTTGTATTGATATTTACTTATGTCTCGGTTGATCTGAGAATAATTTTCTATTAAATTATTAATATCATCTTAGTTCTCGGTTCATTTATTTATAAGATTTCCGCTATTGTGTATTTACTCGATTATGATTGTGGATGTGTGTAAAGTTTGGATAACGCGGGGATGGCCTATTAGAGATCCTGGTTGAACCGTTGGTTATTTAAGCGGTTCATCACACCATTCGGAACAGTGCAGAATTGGGGTGTGACAACTTGGTATCGAGCTTCTCGGGCTTTGCCCGGCGAGGCGACACGCATTCAAGACCATTGTGAGCGAGATAGGATAAATTAAAAGCTTTAATACAAACACACTTGTAAGCACAAGTGATGATTGAAACCAAATTAAAAAGAGAATAATGCATCTATTAAAGGGAAAACAAGTTACATACAATGAGTAAGAGAAACAAAACGTATATACATCGCTAAAGCGAGTACGGTCCACAACCCGGACAGTTACTCGGTAGTACAAGAAAAGTAAAGTACAATCGGGAAGGCTGGAGGCGAAGGAGGGAGGCGGTGCCTCACGGTCTCTGTCATAGTCCTCGGCATAGACCCTAGTCAACCGGGCCACACGGGTGCGGGTCGTCCGGGGACTAGCCGTGAGACCGGCTATCCTCGATCGGTCGCACGCTGCACCTCTAGGAGCTCTCCCATCCGCGCGTCGATGCGTCTTTGAGCAGCCAACAGCTCATCCATCCTCGGATCGGATCTGCGCCGAGCATCCCGGATCTCTGCAGCATCACCATCATGGCTGAAGGTGGAAGTGAAGGATCAGCCTAGTGAGAAGGACCTGCCTCTGGTGCAGGAGCCGCCACAGAAGATGTACCAGCTCCAGCCACATGCGTGGGTGATGGCGGTGGTATCGCATCGACATCAATATACATGCGATCGTCATCGTCGACCGGATCCCCATGAGCCCTAGCGGCGGCCTCGGCATCAGCCATCTCGGCCCGAGTGTGAGGGCGCACCATCGCGTTCCTCTCCTCGTCGCTAACCTCCGCATCTCGCAGCCCCATCTTGCGGATAGCCTCCCAATCTAGAGGCGGCGAGAAGGTCTTCTCTGGATCTTCTCATCTACCAGATCCACCCCCAGGCGGGTCAGTAGCACTGTAATCATGCGTCCATAGGGTAGATTACCCCTATGACCGGACAATGTGGCACTAATCATCGTCCGCATGATGATGTAAGGAAGGCGGGGCCGGTGGCGAGTGCGGATTTTGTAGATCAAGAGCGAGTCAGTCGAGAGACCCTCTCATAATGCCCACTCTGCGGGATCAGATTATCTTTGGATAATCTTGCGGAAGACCCGTGGAGCTGGGCGCAAGTAGCAAGCTCTCATACGCCATCTATCGGGGCGGAGCAAGCGGTTGTCGATCTACGCCCTCATCTCCATCTCAACAAGCTGTGGCTCTCGCGGCGCACGAGTACACCATAGGGCCATCATAGGTAATGCCCAACAGATCGGCCAGTTGCCGATAATCAAAGGAGATGTGCACCCCCTTGGCGTAGCTGGTGATGCGCAACTCGGCCGTGCTCGACGTCATTGTAATTCCCCACCACCGGAGATTACAATAGGCGGCGTACCAAGTCGGGACATGTGCACGCATCGTATGTGATGACGGGGAGCCACCCCATATCACCAAATGCTCCCTCTACATTGAACAAGGCTAGCTCGGCCAAGTTCACCATGCGACCCCCTTCCGCTTTCTTACGGGCATAGTCGGCATATCGTGCCTCGGCTTCATTCGGCGGAAGCGAAGTGGATCACGTAATTTTGGCACTTTGGTACGGGCCATAGTATCTGCAAAATAAGAAGGAGAAAAGAAACAAGGAGTTAATAGGATAAAAATCTGAAAATTTTAAAATAGAGCCCCATTTCTCACCATATAAGTGGGCATGAGAACTTCGTAGGTTAAAACATGTCCTACGACCCACATACGGTAGGAAATTTTAAGCGACGATGTCCAATTTGAAGAAATTCAAGAAAAATCAAAAATGTCGACAAATTAGGGCAAAGAGAAAATTCTAAGTTTCTCGATAACCAACCGATGAAACTAAAACTTTTTTGAGGGCTTTCGTTCCTCAAGACCCCAATAACAAAAGCCCCCAATAAAAATCGAATTTTTATGGTTGGGAAAAGGAAAAATACAAGTTAAATGGGCAGAAACCTAGAAAAGAAAACCTAAAAACAGGTAAAGGTGGGAGGATATCACAGTAGGGATGGCGTGGGCGTCGAAACCCGGGTTAAACCGACCAAGAGCGGTGGAGTAGCACTTGTAGCAACTCGAGAGAGTGGAGGCGAGTCGAAACGGAGGAGGAATAGTGAGAAATGACCCAAAATCGGATCTTAAAAATCTGATTTTTGGTCCGAGGGTCGGACAATTCGGGCGACACCATCGACCCTCGGATCGACCCTCCCATCGACCCTCGGCTCTCGGGAATCGGCGGAGAAAATCGAGGGGTCGGGCCGAGGGTCGGACACCCATCGACCCTCGCATCGACCCTCGGCTCTCGGGAAGAACGGGGTCATTCCCGGGGGTCGAATACCGGGGGTCGGACCTACCAGCGACCCTCACCATCGACCCTGCATAGAAAAGACAGTATTTTTTTTTATAAAATGAGTTAGAAATTGAAATTTCTTATCGGTTAGTGTGCCTACATGAGATATAAATGAGTTCTAACCTACCTTGATGAATTTTCAGGCACCGACAATCACCAAAGAAATTATGTCCGGCCTTAGAGTTACCCGACGGACCCGAAATACGGTCCCACCACCACCACCGGTGGAGGAGACTAGTCAAGAGAATAACCATGCACGGGGTAATCCGAACCAGCGGGCCCTACAAATTTGCCACCTCCACCACCGGGCTAGCAGCCGTGGTTATGAATGCGGCACAGCGGCTACGGCAAATGCAACACGCACAAGCTCAAATGCAGGTTGCAATGGGAGTTATGTTTCAAGCCACTCGGGCTGCAACCATGCACCTTGGGCAAGCTAGTGCGGCACCCGGTGGGTAATCACCCAGCTCAACGAGACACCTCAACAACCGGCTGCACCAATTCCGGTGCAAGTCCGAGCGAAGCAGCCCAAGGGAACTATCGGTATCCACCCCTATGTTTGGGGCATACCAAAATCAAGCTGGATCACTCCCGATTAGTGGAGAGATTTTTGAAGATGAAACCTAAGGAATTCAGCGGCAAGCCGTCGATCCCTTTGTGGCCAGCACACTTTGGATAGACGAAATGGAAAGGAACTTCCTTATGATGACTATTACCGAGGAAGAGAAAGTACTATGCGCCACCTTCATGCTCAAAGGCGGCGCACACCATTGGTGGAAATCTACAAAGGCGTATTTATTGACCAAGCACGCCCCCTACGACATGGGCTATATATAAAGAAGCATTCTTCGAGAAGTATTTCCCAAGAAGCTTGGAGATTCAATGGAGAAGGAATTTTCGAGTGCATGTACCGGGGGCGGATGTCCGTAGGCTCGTATCAACAGCGCTATGAGGAGCTGTTTTTCTTCGCACCGGCTAGCATGCAAGAAGAAGATACAAAAACCCGTAGGTTCGTCGCGGGACTAAGAGGAAGCATAAGAGAAAATGTTGCGGGCTTAGAGAAGAAAATCTACAGCGAAGCTGTCCAGGTTGCTCGAGTGATCGAATCGAGCCGGAAGGAGGGTTATTTCTCCCGAGCGGAGGCATCAAGGGACCAGCCGGAAGCTCCTACGGCGGGGGCAATAATAGGGCGTATAAACCTTTTCGTCCTCAGAATTTTGCCCTCTACTGCACCAAAGTCTACTTCCGCGGCTCAACCACGGCCAAAGCCAAATTCGAAGCCCGAAGTGTTATAAGCGCAACCAACCGGGGCATATGGCAAGAGAATGTCCAAAACCCAAGAAGCGGGTTACATCAAGGGCGGGTATATCTTTGTTACATCGAGAGGATGCAGCCGCATCGCCCGATGTGGTCACGGGTATGGCCCGAAACTTTTAAGATTATAATTTCATTGATTGAGCATGTAGACTAAGTAAAAACGGATCCACGGGTATTGTACCTATCAATGGCGTACCAGCCAGTACTCTTTGATTCGGGAGCTACGCATTCATTTATATACGTGTCGTTTGGAAAGAAGACCAATTTACCCATCAAAACATTAGACTACAAGTTACTTGTACGGTCACCGATGGGATTAGAAGTGGAATTAGAGAAAGGTTATGGGCCATGTCCGGTTCTCATTGGCGAAAACCTTGGATGCAACTTTAATACAACTTGAGATGGCGGACTTCGATGTCATCTTGGGAATGGGCTGGTTAGCTCGGCATTCCGCAAATCCATTATGCTGCCGAGAAGAAGCTAACTTTCAAAGACAAAGAAGGAGCAGAATTCGGTTTCTCGGGAACCAAACTTCCCGGGAGGCGCAAGCTCATACTCTCGGCATTAAAGGCTAAGAAGTGCCTTGAAAAGGGAGCCGTCGGATATCTAGTATCGGTGGTCGGCCTAACCAAGGGCGCGCCACGAATGGAAGATATTGGCGTCGTGCGGGATTACCCGGATGTATTTTCGGAGGAACTACCCGGATTACCGCCCGGCCGTGTCCACGGGTTTGTAATAGACCCGATACACGGGCCGCACCGGTAAATGTCATTCAGATTAACTAATGCACCGGCAACATTCATGGAACTTATGGACCGAGTTTTCCACGATATGTTGGATACGTCGGTTGTAGTATTTATTGATGACATATTGGTATACTTCAAAGACAAGGAAACCCATGTCGAGAACCTAAACGCAGCCCTACGGCGTTTAAGGAAAGAGAAGTTATACGCCAAATTTTTGAAGTGTGAGTTTTGGCTAAGTGAAGTTGCCTTTCTAGGCCATGTAGTATCCGAGAAGGAATCAAAGTGGACCCCGGTAAGATCGAGGCTATTGTGAAGTGGGAAGCACCAAAGAGTGTTTTAGAAATTAGAAGTTTTTTAAGGTCTAGCTGGATATTATCGGGGGTTCGTAGAAGACTATTCTCGGATTGCCGTACCTCTCACCCGGTCGACCAAGAAAGGAGAAAAATTTGTATGGACGGATAAGTGTGAAAAGAGTTTTCAAACACTAAAGACCAGATTGATATCCGCCCCAATTTTGACCATTCCCGTTCCGGGGCGGACATTTACCTTATACGCGATGCATCGGGATTGGGACTAGGATGTGTGCTTATGCAAGGAGAGCAAGTAGTTGCGTATGCCTCGAGGCAGTTGAAGGTACATGAGAAAAATTACCCCACTCATGATTTGGAGTTAGCGGCGGTAGTACATCTTTGTCAAGATATGGAGACACTACCTATACGGGGAGAAATTTCGGATTAAGTCGGACCATAAAAGTCTTACTTATCTATTTAATCGAGAAGGAGTTGAATATGAGACAAAGGAGATGGCTGGAACTATTGAAAGACTATGATTGTGATATCCGGTATCATCCGGGGGAAGCGGGCGTGGTAGCGGATGCATTGAGCGGAAAAGCAATGATAAAATCTCAAGGAGAAGTTAGCATGGCTGCAGCAATGTATACCAGCGGAATGGTGTTTAATCACGGCAGCGAACAATATGTGATAGATACAGCGGATGAATCGGCTAGCCAAGGGTTTATTCATCGATTTTTCAAATATGTTCGCGGCATTGAAGATTATACCGGATATAGTGGCGAAGTGAGGCGGCTATCAAAGCGGATCCTTATCGAGAGCGGTACAAGAAGATATTGAGAAAGGTAGGACCAACCACGAGTTCACCTTAGATGACGAGAAGGTCCTGAAATATAAAGGGAGAATATGTGTGCACGAAGCAGAAAGTATGGACATTAGACACGCGGCCGATGAAGGAAGCCCATACCACCATCTACTCGATACATCCTGGAAGCACAAAAATGTATCATGATCTAAAGAAGCTGTATTGGTGGAGGGAATGAAGGCGGATGTAGCCAAGTTCGTGTCTCAATGCCTAAATTGTCGGAAGGTAAAGGCGGAGCGACAAAGACCGCGGGGGCTATTACAGCCATTACGGAACCAGCATGGAAATGGGGCTGCATCACTATGGACTTCGTCACGGGACTACCATTGACTCCTCGAGTAGTTGGCGCGAGTTTGGGTGATTGTGGACCGTCGGCTAAGGCGGCTCGCTTCATGCCGATCGACCCCGGTATACCTTTGGAAAGGTTAGCAAAGCTGTATGTGGATAATATTGTTCGGTTACACGGTGTACCAGAAAGTATTGTGTCCGATAGAGATCCACGATTTACTTCCAAATTTTGGGAAGGGCTGCAAAAGGCTATGGGTACAACATTGAAGTTCGATCTTGCATTCCACCCGCAGACAGACGGGCGGTCGGGCGTACAATCCAGATTCTAGAAGATATGCTACGAGCATGTGTGATTGATTTCAAAGGATCATGGGACGAAAAGTTACCATTGATCGAGTTAAGCTTACAATAACGGCTATCGGGCTACTATACGGATGTCACCTTATGAAGCCTTGTATGGCGGGAAGTGTCGAACTCCCTTGTTTTGGAATGAAGTTGGAGAGGCGTAGTATTGTTGGACCGGAATTTGTTGAAGAGACTTGTCGAGTGGTCGACATCATCAAGGAGAGAGTGAAAACAGCTCGGGGCCGTCGGAAGCAATATGCGGGATACTCGGCGAAGAGATCTAGAGTTCGCCGTAGGTGATAAAGTATTTTTTGAAAGTATCGCCTATGAGAGGATTGAAGAGATTCGGACTAGAAGGAAAATTAAGTCCAAGATATGTCGGACCATATGAAATTCTAGCTAAGCGTGGAAAAGTAGCTTATCGGTTGGCATTACCACCATCTATGTCAAGTGTGCACGACGTATTTCACATTTCTCTATTGAAGAAGTATGTCAAGGATTCGGGCGCACGTGTTGGTAGTAGATTTGCCGGGGTTGGGTGATGATTTGACATTTGAAGTAACACCAGCGGAAATCACTAGTCGAAAGGTTCAGCGTCTACGCAACGAGAGAGATATCTACTATGTTAAGGTCACATGGAAAAGTAGAGACATGGAAGAGATTACATGGGAAGAAGAGAATGCTATGCGAAAGCAGTACCCACACTTATTTGATTCGGAAGGTGCTTACAATTTCGAGGACGAAATTTTTTATAAGTTGGGGGAGTTGTAAGACCCGTGTCAATCTAACCCGGTCTTACCACCTTGGACCGGGTTTACCCATCATGGTCGAGTCAAAGTGGACCAAGGGCGTGATGGAGATCGAGATCCCGGGTATCAAATCGACCCAAAAACACTTAATTTTAGGGGAGGGTCGCATACCCGGCCAAGTAGGGTCGGACCTCCCAAAACAGAATGTCGGACCCTCGGATTTGAAGGGAGGGTCGGACGGCTTAAGACCCTAGGGTCGGCGGGATCATCGACCCTCCCATCGACCCTCGGTTTTTCGCGAATATAGAAATTAGGAAATTTCCTAATTTTTCGGTTGGGATTCTTTCCAAATCTCAATGGGACTATTATAGGACATTCCTACTCTATTTAAAGGGCGTCCCTAAGCCAATTTCACTCCTTTCACAACCCTAATTGAATTGGAGAGAAAGAGAAGAAGGAAAAGAGGAAGAAAGGAGACAAGGAGGAAGACTTAGCAAAAGGGAAGAAATTCGGAGAAAAGTAATCTTCTCGGGTATGGATACTAATTCCATGAGTTTCTACGGACCTTAGGTTAGATATGGTTGAGTGTAGGATTTCGGAGAAACCCAAACCATCCATTCATGGTTAGGTTTTCATGGAAAACCATAGGATGATGCATGAAAACTATTTAGATGGATTATACATGGTTCTGGACCATGGAATGGCTGTTGAATGAATGTAGGAAGCAAGCCATGGGACCCCAAACACGAAGAGTGGATTTAAAAGTGGAAATTGGACCGAGATTGCATCGAGGGGGGCGCGGGTCGATGGACCATCCGACCCTAGGTGTTTCGACCATCGACCCTCGGCATTCGGGAAGTTCGAGAATGGGGGGAGGGTCGATAGGCCCATCGACCCTAGCATCGACCCTAGCATCGACCCTCGGTTGCAGAATGGTTTTAAATTCCGAATTAATTCTAATTAAATTCTATCGACTTTGTTAGGTTTGCTAGCAATATAATAACGTTATAACGGTGATTCTAAAGCTTGGAAAAATATCTTTTTAGCAAGCTAAGGTGAGGAACCTTAACTCCAAACTAAATTGGTTAATAATAAACTGTTTTCAATTTCTTGAGTCCTAAGCTATGTCTGATTCTATGCGAATATGTTTGTAATGTGCATACAACATGCCATCCAATATTTCTATTACTTGTTCATGCATATTTACTTTATTGTTTTATAACATGATGATGATGATGATGATAGGAATAGGCATGTGCTTGTATGTGTGTGGTTGATGTGCTTGATGCGGCGAGTATCGGGGAGGTGTGATGGGCGTCAATAAAGCGTTAACCTTTGGCGGGTCTCGGCACTTTGGCTCTATCTCTAACTCAAGTCTTGTGCATTGACATCGTCGTATCGCCATTACCTTAGCGGAACTATTATGTCGTAGAGTATCGGGGAGGTGGTCTCGGTCCTTGTAGTCTCGACTCTACCGGGGGGCCTTAGCTCTATCTCTATGGGCGTTACGAGGGGATCTTTGGGGTGGGGCCTTGGATACCTTGTTTGGCATTAGGATTGGTTAGTAGCGAGCCCGGTTTGCAAGCCCTCGCTAACGGGGGCTTACGTGTTAGTATAGCATTATATGGCAATAAGCGTTAACCTTTGTTGTATAATGTTATGGTAGGGTGGATGGGGGCGGCGATAAAGCGTTAACCTTCGGGCGGGCTTCCACACCCCGTGTATAGAGGCGGTGTCAATAAGCGTTAACCTTTGACCACCCAACCTTTCTATTGCGCATTGCAAACTATAAACCGGACCAAAGATATAAATTGACTTTTTGCATGCATATGTATTGTTGCATTGTTTTGGCTACTCAGCGGGCCGTGTTGTGTGCTCACCCCTCGGCGTCGAATATTTTTAGTTGATGATGCGGGTTACACGGTCGAAGATTATATGAGCGCGTCTGCGTGCGGGATATATAGCAGCAATGGGCCGGTGGGCTGAAGATGATACACACGACTCCTCTTGCGAGTGCAGCTCGTGTGTATTTGATTAGATATTTTTATAGGTTTCTTTTATTTGGATTTATTAAAGACTTGTATTGATATTTACTTATGTCTCGGTTGATCTGGAATAATTTTCTATTAAATTATTAATATCATCTTAGTTCTCGAGTTCATTTATTTATAAGATTTCCGCTATTGTGTATTTACTACGATTATGATTGTGGATGTGTGTAAAGTTTGGATAGCGCGGGGATGGCCTATTAGAGATCTGGTTGAGCCGTTGGTTATTTAGCGGTTCATCACACCATTACGAATTTCCAAGGTTTCTCCCATCCCATTCTAAGTCTAATCTTTGGGTTAGAGTTATCCCCAACTCATTCCAGTCTGGTTTAGATGATATCATCTCGGAACTCGAATCCGGGGTTGTGCGGCAGCTTAGGGTTTATTGCCAATTTAGTGGGTTTAGATCAATACCTACTTTGCATGGTATTGATCCACCTCCACTAACATG